>VDFB02148513.1:0-60785 GCA_007258455.2 Sequoia sempervirens | reverse complement strand
GAGGTTGAGGGCACTTAGGGAAAATCAACAACCAAGGGGCAATGAGTACTGTAAGTTTGGCACCCCCATTCTCTTGAACCTTCAATTTTCATGCCTAGTTTCCAAAGATCTTCTAGTACATTGGCACCCCCATTCTTGTAAAATGGTATATAATATAAAGTGAAAAATAAAATAAACTTAGTCTCTTTCACATTTTTTTATCCTGACCTCGGAGTCTTGGTAAAACTCCCATAATCTACCCACATCTTAGTTGAGGTCTAAGATTTCATCATACATAGCCTTCATCGCATGAGTCTGAAGCAATTGTAGACTTAGCCCAAGTATATGCTAGGCTAAGGTAGATCTAATGAATGGAAATAGAGGCATACAATTCTTCTTTAATACCTCCACCACAAACATATGCAAGGTGTTAGTTGTTTTTACGGTAAGTAGGTTGATCTTCTAATTTACCTATGGAATTGTCAATTCCAATAAAGGGCAGCTCTTAGGACCTAGACCAACTAACGAGGATTTGAAAGACCTCCTACACTTTGGGCTCTACAAGACTCGAGAGGGTGACCCCTTAATGCGTTTACAACCTCTGCACCATCATCATAAACAAAATTAACAACATATAATCTCATTTAATAGTTCAACATAATAGGATAATACTGAATAGAATTGGCTGTTTATCAATAATATCAACTATTTTTAGCATGAGATAACTACAACAACATTTCATATTAGAAGATAGTCATTGATTTGCAATTTGTAGCAAGCTCTAGGTAAAGGCAAACAAATACTGAACCATACAAATAAGTACAACTTAGATCAGTGTTGTATATCCATTGGAGGAGTCAAATTTATAAGCATCTAAGGGTTTATGATAGATTTAACACAACATATAAGATCCTTGATAACATTTCTTTACAATCTCATCAATATGTATTCTAACCCAATACTACTTATCAAATCCTTATACATAACATATCCACCTACAATCCCATTCAAGTATTTTAATTAATTCCTTGAATTAAACCTAAAACAAGAATCATACACACCACAACAGTGAGATAAACGAAATAAACCTTGATCATTTTATTCAAAATTCAGATATGCTTGCATAATGGAGAGACATGAGTTCGAATTAATCATATCAATTCAAATGCCAGTACTATCATAAAACATCAAATCCCCATGAATTCAAAACCTACTACAAAATGACTCAAAACCTAGATTGCATTTTCCCTAAAACCATCAGACTTTACAATTTGCTCTGCAACTTCATCTAGACTCGACCAAAAATATCTAACTTGCTAACCCGCACTTCTGGCCTTGAAATCCTTCTTATAGAAAAAGAAGGAGAAAACAAGCATTGGGCCAGAAAGCACATGTGTCACCAACTAATTGGACTGCCTTGTGATATTCCAAAAAATTGTTACAACAATAATCTCCCCAAAGAATATTCTTGTTCATCGTGCCCGCTGAGAATGGTTGATGCAACAACAAAAAACTTCAAGAATTTCGCGCCTATACTATCACCAAAAAACAAAACTAGAATCTGTTGTAACTGCAACAACTGATTTGTCAACCATTAGCATCTTACTCCTTTTCACTCTTCCTCAGTTAAATATACATTTACCCATTTCTGGTACTCTTCATTAGTTGGCCAATCAAAATTGATCACCTCATTCACCTTGACACTATAAGGTTTGTACTTTACTGCCACCTGATTCACTTCTCTTTCAAAAGATTCCAAGAATGAGCTAGTGATAATAATTTTGTCTATACAGCTCACCAAAAAATCATAATTTGAGTTACCTTGTTTTTGAGGGTTTTGTAGTCCAAACATGATATAAAGGGGCTCTTACACTTTTTGTGATTACTGTAGCTTGTGTAAGAGGCCCCATGGATACTGTTGTAATTGTAGGATGCATGAATATGGTGTAGGATGAGAAATAAAGAAGGTATAGCTACTGTCCTCACTAGTTTTGTGAAGAAAAGCATGTGAAATGAGAGGTTCAAGCCTAGGTTTCAACAAAACATGTATGAGAAATATAATTTTATGAATTTTTATCCATGTGCAGACCTAATGGGTTGTTTTTGAACACTGAATATAAATGATATACATACACACACACACATATATATGTATGTATGTATGTATGTATGTATGTATATGTATTTTTAAATGTAAATGTAAATGCAATTACTGGATGCTCTCCTAGAACAACAAATGCAACATATCATTAAAGAAATTTATATCTATGTATATAAATGTGTATTTCTAAATGCAAGTGTAAATGCAAAGAGCATATGGTTTTGTAGTGTTATAGATACAACATATCCATAAATTAATGTAATTGGAATTCTAAAGTCTTCAAGACATATAATATGAAATCAATCAAACTATTAAACTACATGAGAAATAAATGAAAACAGTAAATGCATATGTATGTGTATTTGTAAATGTAAGTGTAAAATAAATAAGAATAATGAAAATTATAAAAGAATACAAGGAAAGGTCTCCTCCCTTCTTGGTAGCGATAACCTCCTCCACACACAACCCTTAAAAATTATGAATAGAGGAATATAATATTTGAAGAACTCAAAGTTGATTCTCTCCTACCTGATGCAATTAGTCATTTTATCCTTACAAATATTTATAGTGATTACTAGAGGCACATAGACCACTTCTTCATAATAGAAGAATTTGATCATACTTTTCCAATGATGGTATTATGAGAAAACCTTAGGTTAAATGAATAATTCCTAGCTAAGTTCTTTAAATCATGTCCAACCGTATAAAAGAAGACCGCTACTATGTGTACTTGGATACCATGGAGAAAGGCTAGTCTTTGGGCTCTTTCATCAATCATCCTACCTTAAAACATACCAAAAGTCTCCTAGCAATTAGACATAGGAATATTTAATATGACTTAAAAAAAAAGTATTGCCAAAGTGTAAACTTATGATAACTTAACCAGGCCTAGTACACACTCCCTCCCCGTTAACCACTTAGACATATGGAAATTAAATGTTAATTTGCTTCTATTTTTAGTCATGTAGGTGTCCGATAAACCACTTGGTGGTGTTTCCCTTCAAGTTTATTTACTTGAATGAAAAGAAAAAGTCCTTTGATTACAATTAGAGAATACATTTGAGGCCTTGGTTGTGTAACTGGTGGACCATAGTCACATTTAACACTTGTTACAAAGTTTGGGAGTTAAAGCGTTAAGTAGATTTGATTTGTGATGGACACATTTGGACGGTAGTAACAATAGCTTGCAATCTATCAAGACTTGATTACCTTATAACCTGTGAAATTCTAGCGATGAAATGATAGATTAATCATAATGTCACCTTGGGATCACATCACCATGAAAGGACTTCATCCAACATCCTTACGAGTGCAGGTACCACCAAATAGGTATTTGTCAGATCTGTCTTCCTCGAGCGAGGAAAATTCAGGAAGAGAAGAGGAAAGCGAGACATGTAGTATGTCTAAAAGAGGAGAATCAACTAGAGGTCAAAAGATTAGAAGAAAATTTTGTAAACGCATTGAATTTTTTCTTGCTGAAGAGGGGTCATGTTCTTATGATGATGAGAGCATAGGCGACATTGAGGTGCCCTTGAGGTACAAACATCTACGGAAACAATGGGTACCCAGGGAACTTCCTCCAATAAACACTGATTTTTATGTCAACGAGAGGATATATCGCATAGCACCATTGTCATTACATAGTTTGGGCCTATTTTGCATGGACGGCATAAAGGTTTGTTATGACAAAGTTATTAAATTGATGAAGTATGTTGGACCCTTTTACAGTTACAAACATTGGATGCAACTGGTTCGATATACACGAAGTATGCGTAGGTATGCACTGTCAGCAAATTATATACAACTAAAAGATAAGGATCAAAATAAAGGAGTAGCTATGTACATTGACGGAAGGCCAAAAGCATCAGAGAATATTGCAGGGTTTATAAATAGTACACGACCTAGGTCAACAAATAAGCAACCCAATTGCATATTCAAGTAGCGAGAAGCATATTAAGTATGTCGGTAAAATCCCGATAGCTACTTGAGGGGAAGACTTGCTGTCGATTACAATTTGAATGCGGCAATTCTGAAACATAGTTACTATAGGGGGTGGTATGTCTTATGTACCGTTTACCCAACCTCCAATTAATGACTCCAATATATACCATTTTATTCTTATATTTTTCATAAGTCTATTGGTTTCATTTGTCAATTTCTTTTATATTTAATTTTTTGTCACAAGGGACATTGATCGTGCAGAGGCTCGGCTGGAAACCTGAATCATTGATGTATCTTCAGCTTCTACGGCTGAGTTTACACTCATTGTAATTGTACAAATTGGAGGGAATGCAAGCAAAATGTTTTATTATTATGTTTTTTTCATAAGTTTTTGGGGTTAATTTCGATAATTTTTTTAATATTCTTGTTGCAGTCGACTAATCGGGGAAAGGAACCAACAATAGAGGAGAGCATCCATAGTGAGGTGGAGTCATTATTTTGTGATGATGACATTGCTTATTCAACAAACCCTCGATATGATAAAAAGATCCTTAAAAATGCAATGAAGAAATGGTTAAGTTGATGTTCATAGATTACCTCAAGCGGATGAGATAAGAGAGAGGGTTAAAATATTAACTAAGAGATTACAAAACTTGCAAGTAAGCTGTCACGAGGTCTTTAATTATAACATAAGTTCATTCATGGTTTTATATTTTGTACTCTTTTATGTCATGAACTAAAATATGTGTTGTTTTTACAAGGTTATTTGCCTCCTCATGATGCTCTTGGCCATGATTAGGGTACTGCAAGTGTTGCTCGAGGAGTAAGGGTTGGTACAAGTGTCCATCCCGATCTTCCTACGCATACATCACATCATCTGACCCCATCATCCGTGCCTATATTTTCGTTTGAAATGTCGGCAACGCATACCATGCAGGTATTCGTTAATGCACCCTTTGGCAGTGAACACATACCAGAACATGCATCAAGACATGTACTTGGGGATGTAGAGGCCACTAGTACTGGTGATGTGTTAGCAAGATTTTCTGGATCTTCCCGTATTACTAGTACGAGAACATTGTGATTCACACTTGTGGTGGTGATTTCGTTCAATAAAGTTAGAGTCCCGGTACTTTAAAATGTTTTAATTATTATTATATATAATCCAATTGAAATTTACTTATTGATAACTCTTTTTAGACTATTGATCCCATGATCATTTTGCAGGAAATGATGTTTTTTATAAACATCTAAGTGATATTACATTGGAGCTCTTTGGGCCCACCATACGTACATGGTGGAATGCCCAAAATCAAGATTTAAAAGATGAGTTCATTAACCATTTAGTTGTGTTGTTCAGTGATAAAACATTCAACCGAACAAAGGTCCTTAAGAAAGCTGGTACCTATCTAAAGTATGTGAGGGACCAATATAGGTCACATTTAGAGAAGAACAAAAGAAATCTGACGTCCCCCATGATTCGAGAGAGAATTAGAGGACTGGTCTCGAGATGGAAAGGAGAAATTTGAAAAAAGAAAAGAAAAAGGAACACCATAGAGACCCCTTGAGAGGTATGTGATACTATCAACAATGTAATTATATACTAATTACTCTTTCTTTTTACATAATCTAACATATTTCAAACTTTTCATAGGCTTCCTGACACATCGAAGGTAACAAAGGCGAGACTAGAAAAATACGAGCAACACAAACTTGGCTCTGGTGGTTATATGAAATTAGCCGCACAATTGTAAGTATCAATAAATGAAATATAGTATCCAAATAATAAATTGAGAACAATTTTGGTTTTATCACACCTTAGAAGCAAAATTCATGATCTTATGCAAAAATGTAGGGCTCTAAATTCAACAGAGTTCCCACAGAAGACGGCTTGAAGATTGCCTTCCATCAAGGCTATGGAGCTATGACTGAACGCCTAAGAGTCTTGACTGGGAAAACACAACCTTCCATTACATTCGACACGTAGGTAAATAAAATCAATAAAGTTTTTTTAAAATTGAATACTTGTGCAATCTATTCAATATTAATTTCCACCATAAAGTAATTACATGCCTATTTGTTTTAAACATTCAAGCAATGATAATACTACACATGACATTGGAATGCAGCTTGGTGAGGGTGGAGCGCAACCTGCATATGAAGGTCATGGTGTGCATCCTGGTACTTTAGAGCATGTAGAGTGTGATCAACATGTTGAGCATGATCAAGCTAGAGAAGATTAGGAACATAATGTGGCCCCACCAGGTAAAGATGACCACTCTAAAGTTCTTTTAAACATATTTAATTGCAATTGGTGTATTAATTAATGTAACCTTTCGTGTTTCAACTTTAGAACATGTAGAGTGTGATCAACATGTTGAGCATGATCAAACTAAAGAAGATCAAAAACATGATGTGGCCCCATCAGGTAAAGAGGATCACTCTCATGTTCTCTTAAACATATTTAATTTCAATTGGTGTATTAATTAATGTAACCTTTCGTGTTTCAACTGCAGATTAGGATTTAGAGGGTGTTCAACATGTTGAGCATGAGTCTATAACAAAAGTTCAGGAACATGATGTGGACCCATCAGGTAAAGAGAACCACTCTAATGTTCTTTTAATTAATGAAATACTTGTATAAATAATAATAAAACATATCAGTTTAACAATTCTTTCTTATTGCAGTAGACCCCCCTTGCAACGACATCCACGTCATGAGAAGACGACTAGGCGTACATTAAGATCACAAGCAGAGGGCAGAAAAACTAAAGGGGGGACAGATATTGATTTAAAAAAAACAATACTCCACTTCAAATTTTTGTAGCTTTAAAAAAGAAACAAAAAAAAAGTGATTGTAATCATATCATGACAACCATATTTTTGATAATATGTAAAAACTGAAAGAATGAATATTATATGTTAATGAATGGATATGAATATGTTAATTAATGAATGTTATATGTTAATGAATGAATGTTATATGTTATTAATGGATGAATGAATGTTATATGTTATTAATGGATGAATGAATAAATGTTATATGTTATTAATGAATGAATGAATGATTAATGTTATATGATTGGGTATGGGAAATTGAGAGTGATGTGAGGGGGGGGGACGGGCCAAATGAGCTTCCACCGTCATGTGGTTGGCCCTATTAAGTAGAGAACATTAAACTATTCTCAAAAAAAAGAGAAGCTTAATAAGGTAATGCACTTTTCAATATAAGAAATGCATCGTTTGAAGCATCAAACCAATATGCAAAGATGAAAGAAAATGCTAACTTTTCACTATGGTGGCAGAAAAATGATTCTTTATACCCTGAGTCCATGCTCTGCATGATAATTTGAAGTTGTTTCCATTCCAATGTTCTAAGTTTAGTTTGTTTGTATGGCTTTGTATGAATACCACATTGTGTTGTGTGTAGATTTGGTTTCAAAGCTTTGTTTCTTCTATTTTTAGTGGTGACATAACTCTAAAATTTGAATTTTGTGCATAATAGGTTAGTGGAAAAATTGACAGCTTTGAAGGGTTTAGAGGCTCAATTGAGATAGATACATGAATATTTGGATCTTGTTGTTGATGGGAGGCTTCGACTTAACCATGAAATTTTGTACCATCTGCAGGTATGCAAAAGTTTCTCTACTTACATTCATTCTTGATCATAAATGTGGTAAATGATATTAATGCTTCAAAATTAAGATTCGTTTAATTGTTATAATGATCAAAATGTTATACTTTGCTATACATTCAAACATTCTCTTGCCCCCTACCCTTTTCTCTCTCCCCTCTCCTTTTAAGAATTTTCTTTGTCATAAAAGATTCACATTTCTGTCTCATTTACACAAATTTATCTGAAGTGCTAGGAGTGAATAAATATATGTAAAAGATGATGGGTTATGTCTAAACAACAAATTTCCATCTTATAGCTAATTAAATCCTTAATATTTGAATCGTTTAGAGCTCGGATAATTCTTCTATATGCATGTGTAGCAATAAGGGAGCCTATGTGAAGATTGAAATTTAAAACACCACTTTGGTATTTTTCCTTAGGCAGTGAAATGATATTTTGAGTAATACAAACCTACACACACATTGATATTTTTTGGCATTGCATTAAGAATTTTTTTTTCTCTTATACCTACCCTCGGCTAGACATGGAGGTATATAATATTGGTTTCTAGGTTTATTCTGTAAGTAGTTAATTTCATAGAGGAAGACTAAAATCTTCTTAATGTCCTATGTTAGGTGTGAAATCATATGAATCACTTGCTGAAGACACCATTTTGTATTCATCCAAAAACTAGTTTGTTCTTTTTTTATGTTTCTTCCATGTGTTATTTTTAGGCTCTAGGAATGTCGCTTGACTCTTTTCTTTGCACTTTTCATCTATTTTGATGATTACAGTAGATTTTCCTCATAATTTTTCATGTAGATCTGTTTGTAACCTTATTTTCTACCAATCAATTTGCAAACCACTCACATATTAAGGACCATTTCACTAACTTGTAGTCATCCATTACTTCATATGTTGCAAGTTGTGTCTGTGTGCCAATAAATCCTAATGATTGTGAGAACTTTAATCCTACAAGTGTACCTAATCTTTTCAAGTAAAAGTCTTACCTTATTTTATAGTACTTTAAATGATTAATTGAAGGTGCTTCTTTAGATCTAAGATAGTTGAACCCTGGATTAAAATATGGTATTAGATGGGCAGTATAATGATAAAACTGAGGTCCATTGAACACAAATTACGAACATAATTTCTTGGACTATGAATAGTGTTACAATTATAATTATTTCTCCTTTACCTACTCTGCATTAATGAAAAAGATAGCAGATATTGGAAGTTCATTACATGTCTCATGTATGTGTTAGTATTTTAATTTTGTTTAAGTTGTTCAAGAGCTTGATTAGGTCAAGAATATGTTCTACAAGCTCTGTTCTCTTGACATTGCTCAACATTTTCCCTACACATTTTCTCTTCAATCCAGAAGTTTTTTAACTCCTTCCCTTTTTAGCCCTTGGTTGTTCTCAAGTCTAATGCTTTTTCTATGCATCTTGCAGTTTGTATGTATAATTAGTCATCAGTCTCCATGATGGTACATTTCAACGAATATATATTTTTTAAAAAAATTGCATTGTTTCATCGCAATTTCGACGAAAACCACCGACGAATCACCGAAAAGGTCTGAAAAAGTTGCTATAGCTGCGATGAAGGCTTCGTCGTAACTCCTTGCCCATTTTGTCGCAATTTCGATGAACTTTTTCTATTGTTTCAATGCTACTCCTTGCCCATTTTGTCGCAATTTCGACGAACTTTTGCTATTGTTTCGACACTACTCCTTGCCCATTTCATCGAAATTGCGACGAACTCTGGTGTTATTTCGACGCTACTACTTGCCCATTTCATCAAAATGGCGACGAACTTCTGGTGTTGTTTCAACGCTACTCCTTGCCCATTTCGTCGAAATGGCAAAAAACTTCTAGTGTTGTTTCGACGCTACTCCTTGCCCATTTCGTCAAAATTGTGATGAACTTTTGGTGTTGTTTCAACACTACTCCTTGCCCATTTTGTTGAAATGGCGACGAACTTCTTAGGTAATTCGTTAGTGAATATATGAATTTTTTGTCGATATTCTGACGAATATCAGAGTCATTTTATGATGCCAATGACTGACGAATCTGTGTCGTTATTTCAACGTTTAATTCGTCGTCGAACTTTCAATGAAAAAACAACGAAAATATTTTTGTCATTTCGTCGCTTTTCCGACAAAGATTTTTCAAACGACCGATGAATGTCTGTTGGAAAATGGTGTCAAATTTAGTAGTACCTGAAGCGTCCTATCAGTCCTAAATTTGAACACTTTGACATTATGCATTACCTCATCCTCAAGCTCTTTCGGCAAGAGAACCGACGCTTTATTGACAAAAACCCTTCCACCCCCTCCTGTGGACCTCTTGGTTGCGTACTTCACTATCTGAGCTTGCCTAGCTTGGTTCCCCCCAATCTCAGGATTCTTGGACCTCTTAATACATCCTTCACCCCCTGAAATGGAGGCACCAGATTGCCCTTTTTTTGACCTTGTTGTGTAGGCAGGCTACCATCGTTTACACCCGAACCAACACCGTTCTTCCCTGAGTGCTTCCCAACGATTTCTACTCGAGAATCCTTCTCTATGTTGTAGTCTTCACTGAGCAAAAAGCCAAACTCTTCTCCTGGGGAGCTATTCCCAAATGGCTCAATCTAGACGCAACCCCATCCACGATAGCATTCTACAGATGACAGTTAGCGTCCATCCTTGAATACATTAGTAGGTCTCCAAGTATTAATTCCCTAGTTTGTATTATTGAGCCATAAACAACATATATTGTATCCATTCCCTACTTCTTGTAACTATTGGTAATTGATTTTGATGGTTTTTAATGTTTTGGAGGGTTTGAGTCTTTAAAAGGAATGCCTTATTGGGTCACATAGTCATATACACCCATTACAATAAAAAACAAGAAATTACAACAAAGGTATGATAAACTATAATTTCACATCTACTTAATGATCCTTTTTCAAACTCATTAACATTCATGTGTAACAAAGAAGGGACCAATAAATTAATAGTTTGCATTAATTTAAAGTGTTGACATTGATCCAATCTTTGTTATAGTTGTACCAATAAATGTGGTCAAGGAAAAATTTCAAATAGCAAGAGACCTGTCATACCCTACTACTCAAAACCCCCCAAAATGCCGATAATTGACCAAGGAGACGTGGTTACGACGATCATATTCTATGACTACCTCTTCACAAGTTTTGAATGAAAATATCTAATGGTAGTGTTACTCGATTTTCACCTGCGGGCTCAATCAGGTAGGGCAATCTATGTATTCAAGTGTTCATGAAAGCCAAATGGAGGAAAATTTGCATCAAGGTTACACATTTTCTAACTTGTTTTCTTTTTGTGCAACTGCAGGGGAAAATTATGTTTTAAATTCAACACGTGGATTAAATGTGGCTTCCATAAGGGTTGAGCCCAACATGCGGGTGTTTAGTTTATTGGGAGGGTCTTCATCTTATGTTTTTTCCTTGCTTTCCCCCTTTCTGTTTTTTTTCCTTGGGCACTCTTCTTTTTGTTTTGTCGGAGGCAGAGTCAGAATTGAAGTTGAACATTGGAACTTTTCCAAAGTTCCAGTTTCTGTTTTTGTTCTGGTTCCGTGCTTTTGTGCGTTTATTTTCTTTTAACCATTCAATTGACCGTGGGGTGGTTTTTCCCTTTGTTTCTTTTTCTTACCTTTTTCCCGCTTTTGCTTTGTGTGTTGTCAGAGGCGGAGCCGAGATTGCAATTGAACCTGAACTTGGAAATTTTTTGTGATCTCGTTTCTATTCCGCTTCCGCCCCCGCGGTGTTTAGCCCAGGATCGGTTTTCATTCTGATCTCGTTTGCGTTTTGTTGTCCTTTGGTCTTTGTTTTTGTGTGTGCCTTGGGTTTTCTTTTCCTTCCTTGGGCATTTTCTTATTTTGGTGGACTTGGGACGCGGACCGAAACTAAACATCAAAACTTTTCCAAAGTTCTAGTTCCTATTTTTGTTCCGGTTTCGGTCCTGGTTTCGCCTGTTCTTCTTTTATTTTCTTTTTTCATTGCCGGTGATCGAGGGATGTTTCCTTCTCTTTGATCTTCTCTGTGTTTTGCTTTCTTCCTTTCGCTCTGCATGTTGTCAGAGGCAGATCCAGAACTGTAACCAAACCTGAACTTGGAAAAGTTTCAAGGTCTCGTTTTTGTTCCGGTTTTTCCCCCACTGTGTTTCGCCTGGGATCGGTTTTGGTTCCAATCTCGCTTTGCTTTCTTTTGTTTGGGGTTTCTTCACTTTGGAAAAGGAAGAATCAGAATGTGGGATGAACTTGGAAATGTCGGTTAGTTTCAGTTTCAAGTTCCTTTCCGATTCCGGCTCCGGTCCCGTTTCTTGTTTTGACCGGATCAACGGTTGTCAGTGAAATAGGCAGGTAATCGCGACTGTTCCTCCCCAGCTCGTTGAATGGAGGTGCAGGGTCTTTAACTACCATGAGGAGCACAAGATGCGTACTAAATACCAGGTTACTAAGGCGGTCCAATGAGCAGGATTCCTAAGTGCATGATCGCCTAAGCTCAGTATGTCGGCCACAAGACTTAATGGCGGATGGGACGTCTGCTGGCCGAGTGGATCAACATTAATGTTAGGGATCAATTTTATGACAGAGCACTCAAGGAAACTATAGGAGCGGTGTCGAGGTCACACCTCTCTCCGACACCACCTGTCGCCAGGAGTTAGAACTGACATAGGCGCCCGTGCCTTCTAAGCACACAACTGACTCTGGAAATAGTCTCGGGGTCAAGGATGAGGGTCGTGAATTAATGGTGGTAGTCGTAAAAGTCCTCCTGCGTTAAATGCCAGAGGGCAATCCAAGGGGCAGGCGACATGTGTCCCCTTCTGGTCCGATGCTTGTTGCTCCTTCTGTTTCTACAAAGAAGGATTTCAAGGCCAAAAACAAAAAAAGAGTTCTTGGTTAAGAAATTGCTGAGAGAGCATTGTTCAGACTTTGTAACTTATATTTTGTATGAATACTACAGATTTGTAATATAGAGACTCCTTATTTTCCTCAATAGAAAGTTATTTCATTCACCTATTTTCTTTGTTGTTTTAGTATTGGTTGTAAGTTGCATGATAAAATTCTGTGTAATCTTTTATTTTATTAGATTCCTTCAATAATGGATGAAAATAATATTATATCATAGTGCAGGTTTATGTTAGTGATCTCTTTCTATCACATTTATATCTGTGAAAACATCATTGTTTTCCTTGTGTTTAAGCATTAGAATAGTCGGAACCTTACATAGAACCATTTTTGCAGGCATAAATCTCTGTGTTGTGAGATTGTTTAGCTTTATTGAGATTTTTGTGAGTTTCATCAGCCTTGTCAAATTTCCATCTTTGGTGTACCACCTGTTAGTGATAGATTTTAAATTTTAAGCATATCCTTCTTACTCTTTACCTTATAATTTTTCTTAGTACTTTCAAGTCATCTTAAGGGGAACTAGCCCATAATATGGAGGTCCACTTCATTCCTAGGTCACCCACAACCTCAAAGTGTTCCCATGTGTCAATAGGTTGCTACAACTCATAGCTTAGCAAGGGTGCAAACCTTATTTGACAACAGTTTTTGGCACGCCCGGTGGGACTGAGAACTTTTTTTAGTCTTAAATCAGAATTATCATACTACTGTTTGGTATGTGCAGCAGAAATTGCAGTCTTTAAGAGACAAATTTTAGCATACTTGGCGACTCCGAGCTTAGATTTAGAAATTCCAGTGCATTAATGCTCATGAGAAGAGTGCAAACTAGGAGTAACTCACCTTGAGTATTTGCAGTTGCGCCTGCCTAGAAGAAGGGGGAGGGAAGTCCAGAAAGTTCAAAAGACAGTTGTCTATTTCAAAAGATCCAATTCAAATCCTCCTGCGAGAGGCCATACTGCTTTTCCTGTTATTATTGCTAAGAGAATCCCAGTGACAATGATTCCAGCAGTGAGAAATCAACCATTTGTTACTTTTAATCAAAGCAGCCAACTTAATTTGGTTTAGCATGACAAAATTCCTATTGCTACCTTGAAAAGTCTGCCATATTTTCATGGTGAGGATCATACCACTTCAACAGAGCATATAGATTATGTTGCTAATCTGTGTGTTGTTCATCATGTGATTGAAGAAAATGTTGCACTCAGATTGCTGAGAGTGTCATTTAAAGGAAAAGCCTTACAATGGTCTAGAGGCATGTCTGTCAACTCCATAGCAACATGGGATGAGTTAGGCAACCAATTGTGCAAGTTTTTTGAAGATAAATCGGACCATTTGTCATTGGTAGAGCAGCTGTCTACAATCAAAAGAGCTCCTCATGAAGTTATGTCAGATTTCAATCACTGTTTCTAGAGAACGTGGGATCGAATTCCACAAACGGTAAGGCCTACTGTTAATCATGCATTTTTATACTATTTAAGAGCTTTAAATAGTGATATTTCTGTAATGATTCAATCGATGGGAGGGGATACACTTCCTGCAGCATATGGTATAGCTGTTAGAGCTAAAAATAGCCTCATATAGGCTGGTAAAATTTCCCCAAGACCACCTATGCCAATATTTCCTACTATTCAGCCTCTAATCCTTATGCAATTACTTCCTTTGGATGTTATTCCAAGTGCATCGACATTGCCAGTGCCTGATACCCAGACTAGCGGCCAAGTAAATGTACTTCAAGCTCAGTCTAACGAACTACAAGAGATTAAAGGCCTTCTTAGAACCTTTGGCAATGAGATGGTTAATCTCAAAAAATAACAAAATCAAGGTTTCAAGCCTTATCACCCCTCGTTTCAGTCTAATTACTAGCAAAATATGACCAACATACCACCTTATCAGCCTTATAATCAAGGCCAAAGATTTTCTCCTAACGCAAGGCCATATCAAGCTTATGAGTCCAATACTACAAGCACTTCCAAAGAGCTTGCACCTGTCTAGAACAATTTAGTTCAAGATTATGAGTGGTTCTTTTCGTGTAATCAACCCCATAATCAGAGCACCCATATAAATGAGTTGATTAATCAGGCCTTGATGGTTCTGAACAATTCAACAATATAGTCTAATGTGCCAGTAGCAACTGAAGTACAACAACAAGAGCAATAGACACATGAGACTACATTCCTAAACTGGCAAGGGGAAGAATTTTGTGGAATGAACTACACCGATTCTTTAGTTGCAGACAACACGCACAGTAAAAAGAGGGCAATAGATGAAGGAAATCAACCTGATACAGTTCAAACTCAATCGAAACAAGGGCTGAACCAGAATTAGAATGCTCCTAGCTCATCAAAAGCCGACCAAATCTGAATGCTACCAAGAGGGCAGCCTTTGGTAGGAAATAAACACTCTGATTCATTAGTCCAGATGCCTTTAGTTAAAGGTGATGTTATTCCTCCTAAAGGTTAGGTTAAACCTGCTACATCTTTCAATATACTTGAGCACATGAAGAAAATTAATGTACCCATGTCAATATGGGATTCTTTGAGTATTCTGGGGCAAAAGGACCTACTTCAATATGCTTTATCAAGTTTAAGTGTCTTAGATGAGCCTAGTATAGAAAAGGAGAAAGTTGTGTTGACTAGTACTACTGTTAGTAATAAAGAACAACAAGCTGCTAAAGCCAAGCCACCTCCTTTTTATTTGTCATTGATCATAGGAGACCATCTTGTTCACAGTTGTATAATTGACTCAGGGGCTAGTAGTTCAGTTATGCCCAAACAAATTGTTGATAAGTTGGGAATTGAATATAAGCCACTAGAAAATGGGGTAGTACAATTGGATGGTACTGCGGTTAACACAATAGGGGTCATTAAAAATTTAAGCTTAACTTTACATGCATGTCCAAATTTTGCAATACCACAGGATGTCTACATTATTGAGTTGCCCCCGTACTTTTCCCTTTGTTTATCTAGGGATTTTACGGCCAAGATAAGTGGTTACCTATCCTCTGATTGGTATCATATGTTGTTCAGAATTGGATATGGTATTAGAGTCACTGTTAGATCATAACCCATAGCCAAAGTTCATATTGAACCTTACAATCCATCTCCTATTAATGCCAACTTGTTTACAAGTGTACAAGTGGAGCATCCTGCTGTTCAAGAGGTTGAAATTCAAACGAAAAGAACATCAGATATTCTTCCTAAAGAGTGGGCATCTCAAACTCTTGAAGTTGGGACAGGAAAGCAGTTGGAGGAGATTGATATTGGTGTTTATATGATGCATGAGATTGACTCTTTTATGCCTAATATTGAAAAAGACAAAGAACAACATAGTGAACACCAGGAAAATGATGTGTGGGAGCTGTATTTTGATGGCTCAAGGAGTAGGGTAGGTGCTGGCAATGGATGTATGCTGGTATCACAAGAAGGTCAAAAGTATTATTTAGCTTTCAGATTATGTTTTAGCTGTTCTAATAATTCTATTGAATATGAAGCTCTAGTCTAAGGCTTGGAGTGGGCAAGGCAGAGAGGTATTAGCTATCTAAAATTTTATGGTGATAGTGAGTTGGTTGTCAATCAGGTGAGAAAGCTTAATGTTGCCAAAAATGATACACTTATAGGAATAGAGTATGGGACATCTTATCGATATTTGAGGCATTTAATCTGATTTCCATTCCTAGAACTCAGAATAAACATGCTGATAGATAGGTTGTTGTAGGAGATGAACATGATATTCCAAAAGAGATTTGCAGTGATAAAACTAATCAACATATTAAGATTGTAGTTAGGCCTGCTGTGCCTGATAATAATATACACTAGCAAGTCTTTGATAGTGACTAGCAGATTGCCATTTTTTTAAGAGAAGAAGCTGAGTTCTCACATACCAATTAGGAAAAGTTACAGCACTAGTACAGTGACCAGATTATTCAGCTAGAAAACAACAAGTTTCCTAAAGGCCTAGTCACTTTAGAATCTGTCTTTAATACAGATGATGAAGTTAGAAAACCCAAGGGAAGTATTCAAGTTCAACAAGATCACTACGAAGAAGTTGAAGTTTTCAAAGAAAGGCTTCTTAAGTTAGGCAAGGTATGTACAACTGAAGAGAAGCATGTTTTTATTTAGCTTTGTCAAGAATTTAATGATATCTTTGCCTGACAATACATTGATTTAAAGGGATTTAATCCCCAGCTTGCTCAACATACCATCGAACTCGAACCTAATGTCAAACCTGTTAGGCAAAAATAGAGGCCCTTGAATCCTAAGTTAGAACCTTTGATGAAAAAGGAACTAGATAAGTTGATTGATAGCAACATTATTTTCCCCATTAAACATACCTCATGGATTTCAAACCTAGTACCAGTAAGGAAGAAAAATGGTGAAATAAGACTCTGTGTAGATTTCCGTGATTTAAATAGGGCCTCCTTAAAAGACCGTCATCCTCTGCCTTCTATGGAGCAGATACTTCAGGTAGTTTTAGGGTCTGAGAGGTTTTCCTTATTAGATGTCTATTCTGGTTACAATCAGATATTAGTGAAAACAAAAGATCAATACAAAACAACCTTCACCACAAAATGGGGAACTATGGCCAATCAGAAAATGCCCTTTGGTTTATCTAATGTTGGGGCAACCTTTCAAAAAGCCATGGATATGGCCTTTCAGGGTTTAATGTACAAGATAGTCTTAGTCTATCTTGATGATATCACTTTTTTTCCCAAGGAGGCTAAGGATCATTTGAACCATTTGAGGAAGATTTTTGAGAAATGCAGGGAATTTGGGATATCAATTAATCCAAAAAAGTGTGTATTTTTTGTTCACGAAAGAAGATTGCTTGGTTATGTGGTGTCTAAACAGGGTATTACTAATGACCCTAAAAGATTAGGTGCTATCTTAGCTCTTCCTTTACCAGCGAAAAAAAAAGGTTTGCAGAGTTTTACTGGTAGGATTAACTTTGTTAGGAGGTTTATCCCTGACATTGCTGATTTATTAAGTCCACTAACTCATATGCTGAGAAAAAATGTACCTTTCAGTTGAACTAAGGAGGGGAAAAAAAGTTTTGAGCTTATAAAAAAGGCATTAGCAGCTGCACCTACACTTCTGAATCTTGATTTTTCTAAAGATTTCATTTTATATGCCTATGGAAATATTGATTCACTTTCAGCCATGCTTGTACATCGAAATGATGAAGGATCTGAACAACTCGTGGTGTTCTTCAGTGAGGGACTCAAAGATTACGAGCTCAAGTATACTTTTGTAGAGAAACATGTTCTCGCTATTATAAGAAGCTTAAATAAGTTCAGGCACATGCTTTCCAATAACAAGATTATACTGATGGTTGCTCATCCAAGTGTGAAAGAGTTTTTACTGGACAAATATTTGAGTGATAGAAGAGCTGGTTGGGTAACTAAGGTGATGGAGTATGATCTTGAAATAAAGGTTACCAAACTAATAATAGGGAGAGGTCTCTGTGAACAGCTTACAGAGGACAACAATATAAAGGAGGAAGAAAGTTTTGTTTTAGCACTTCAAGATGGGCAACAAGCTGCTATACCTGCTCCTATAGATTGGATTGTAGAGATGACACATTTTTTATTGATTCGTGAGTGCCCTCCTGATCTAACTAAATCCAGAAGAAGGTATTATCGACTACAAGCCATACCATATGTTCTCTTAAATGGTTTATTGTTTAGAAGAGATTTTCATGGTGTCCTATTGAGATGTATTGAAGCTGATCAGGTTGATAGAGTATTATGAATTCCATTAAGGGGCGGCTGGTGGACACTTTTCTCCAAGAGCTACATCTCTTAAAATAATGAAAGGAGGCTATTACTAGCCTACCTTATTCAGAGATGCTCATTTATGGGTGAGGAAGTGTAAGGAATGTGCCATTTTTGCTAGAAAGGAAAAGCTGGCAACCCTCCCGCTGCAACCAATCCAAATTGAGCAGCCCTTCATAAAATGAGGTTTGGATTTCATTGGGGTTATAAACCCGTCATCAAGTGCAGGCCACAAGTGGGTGCTCACAACCACTGATTATTTTTCAAAATGGACTAAAGCTGTGGCACTCAAAGAGGCTAATGAATCTACTGTCCTAAATTTTTATGAAGAGTTAGTTACTAGATTTGGTATCCCAGATTCTATTGTTTCAGACAATGCCCTTGCTTTTGTGAGTGTTAAAATTTCTGATTGGGCTGTCAAGAATGGTATATATCTGAATACATCAACTAATTACTATCCGCAGGGCAATGGACAGGTTGAGTCCACTAACAAAAATATCCTAAGGATCATTAAGAGAACTATGGATGACAATCAAAGAGCCTGGCACACCAAGCTGAAATTAGCCTTGTGGGCTGATAGGATTACGTCAAAAAGGTCTACAGGACTTTCTCCATACATGTTAGTATACGGAAAAGAGGCAAGACTTCCCATTTCAGTTGAACTCCCAACCCTTGATCTGGTAAACCAGCTTGATATGATTGAGGAAGAGCCTATGACAACAAGGTTAGCTCAGTTAATTGAACTTGAAGAACTCAGAGTTGAAGCAGTGAAAAAGATTGAGCAACATCGAGCCCAAATGAAAAGGTCTTTCGATAAAAAGGCATCTCCCAAAGTGTTCCAGGAAGGTGACACGGTGTTAAAGTGGGATGAATTGAAAAGCAGGCCTAGGAAGCACTTCAAATTTGATGCATTATGGATTGGGCCATATGCCATCACTGGAAAGAAGCAACATAATGCTTTGCAACTATCTAAGTTGGATGGTGTAGTGGAACTAATCCTAGTAAATGAGATTCACCTCAAACATTGCTTTTGAGGTATGGACCTAAATCTGTACATAGCTATTAGATTCTAGATGTCAATAAGTGCTTCCACATATTAGATTAGATGAATTTTTCATCCCTTACGTGTTGTTTCAGTACAAATGAACAGTTTTCCTTCTACCGTTTTGTCTTGGATGGGCCAAGGCCTCGTATATTTCTAACATCTGAGTTATAGAAGTTTTGGGTGAGTTTTCTATGAATGGGTCTAGGTTTCCAATGAGTCCATGCCCAATGGCTAGGCCTAGGCTACTGTTTTGCATGTTTAGTAGGCAAACATTCAGCTGAGGTCGCCAGGATGTTACCCAATTTTCACCTGCGGGCTCAATCAAGCAAGGAAATCTATGTCTTCAAGTGTTCATGAAGGCCAAATGGAGGAACATTTGCATAAAGCTTACATATTTTCTAGCTTATTTGCTTCTTGTCCAGCTGCAGGGGAAAATTATGTTTTAAATTTAGCACGTGGATTAAATGTGGCTCCCATAAGGGTTGAGCCCAATGTGCGGGTGTTCAGTTTATTGGGAGGGTCTTCATCTTATGTTCTTGCCTTGTTTTCCCCCTTTCTATTTTGTTTTCCTTGGGCCCTCTTCTTTTTGTTTTGTTGGAGGCGGAGTTGGAACCGAAGCCGAACATTGGAACTTTTCCAAAGTTCCAGTTTCCCTTTTTTGTTCCGGTTCCGCACTTTTGTGCGTTTGTTTTCTTTTGAGCTATTGTTTGACCGTGGGGTGGTTTTTTCCCTTTGTTTATTTTTCTTTCCTTTTTCCCGCTTTCGCTTTGTGTGTTGTCGGGGGTGGAGCCAAGACTATAACCGAACCTGAACTTGGAAAAATTTTGTGATCTCGTTTCTGTTCCGCTTCTGCCCCCGCAGTGTTTCGCCCGGGATCGCTTTTCATTCCGATCCCGTTTGCATTTTGTTGTCCTTTGGTGTTTGTTTTTGTGTGTGCCTTGGGTTTCTTTTCCTTCCTTAGGCGTTTTCTTTGTTTTGGCAGGCCCGGGACGCAGACCAAAACCGAACATTGGAACTTTTCCAAAGTTCCAATTTTTGTTTTTGTTCTAGTTCCGCTCGTTGTTCTTTTCTTTGCTTTTTTCGTTGCCGGTGATCGAGGGATGTTTCCTTCTCTTTGATATTCTCTGTGTTTTGCTTTCTTCCTTTCGCTCTACGTGTTGTCGGAGGCGGATCTGGAATTGTAACCAAACCTGAACTTGGAAAAGTTTTAGGGTCTCATTTTTGTTCTACTTCCGCCTCGCTGTGTTTCGCCTGGGATCGATTTTGGTTCTGATCCCGCTTTGCATTCTTTTGTTTGGGGGTTCTTTACTTTCACGGAGGAAGAATCAGAATGTGGGATGAA
Organism: Sequoia sempervirens; assembly: GCA_007258455.2. Classification (NCBI taxonomy): domain Eukaryota; kingdom Viridiplantae; phylum Streptophyta; class Pinopsida; order Cupressales; family Cupressaceae; genus Sequoia; species Sequoia sempervirens. The sequence goes on along the minus strand of VDFB02148513.1, from coordinate 40,063 downwards.
CTTAGAAATGTTGGTTAGTTTCGGTTTCAGTTTCCATTCTTACTCCGGGTCCGGTCCCGTTTCTTGTTTTGACCGAATCAATGGTTGTCAGTGAAATAGGCAGGTAATCACGGCCGTTCCTTGCCAGCTTGCTGAATCAAGGTGAAGGGTCTTTAACTTCCGGAAGGAGCATGAGATGCGTACTAAATTCTAGGTTACTAAGGTGGTCCAATGAGCAGGATTTCGAAGTGCATGATCGCCCAAGCTCAGTATGTCGGCCACGAGACTTAATGGTGGACGAGACGTCCGCTAGCCGAGTGGATCGACATTAATGTTAGGGCTTGATTTTATGACAGAGCATTCAAGGTAACTATAGGAGCGGTGTCGAGGTCACACCTCTCCCCGACACCACCTATCACCAGGAGTTAGAACCGACATAGGCGTCTATGCCTTCTAAGCACACAATCGACTCTAGAAATAGTCTCGGGGTTGGGGACGAGGGTCACAAATTAATGGTGGTAGTTGTAACAGTCCTCCTGCATTAAATGCGAAAGGGTGGTCCAAGGGGCACGTGACATGTGTCCCCTTTTGGTCTGATGCTTGTTGCTCCTTCTATTTCTATAAAGAAGGATTTCAAGGCCAAAAAGGAAAAAAGAGTTCTTGGTTAAGAAATTGCTGAGAGAGCATTGTTCAGACTTTGTAACTCATATTTTGTATGAATACTATAGATTTGTAATACAAAGACTCCTTATTTTTCTCAATAGAAAGTCATTTCGTTCACCTATTTTCTTTGTTGTTTTAGTATTGGTTGTGAGTTGCATGATAAAATTCTGTGTAATCTTTTATTTAATTAGATTCCTTCAATACTGGATGAAAAAAATATTATGTCATAGTGCAGGTTTATGTTAGTGATCTCTTTCTATCGCATTTATATCTGTGAAAAAATCATTGTTTTCCTTGTATTTAAGCATTAGAACAGTCAGAACCTTACATAGAACCATTTTTGCAGGCATAAATCTCTGTGTTGTGAGATTGTTTAGCTTTATTGAGATTTTTGTGAGTTTCAACAGCCTTGTCAAATTTCCATCTTTGGTGTACCACTTGTTAGTGATAGATTTTAAATTTCAAGCATATCCTTCTTATTCTTTCCCTTATCATTTTTCTTAGTACTTTCAAGTCATCTTAAGGGGAATCGGCCCATAATTTGGAGGTCCACTTCATTCCCAAGTCACCTACAACCTCGAAGTGTTCCCATGTGTCAATAGGTTGCTACAACTCATAGCTTAGCAAGGGTGCAAACCTTATTTGAAAATAGTTTTTGGCATGCCCGGTGGGACTAAGAACTATTTTTTAGTCTTAAATCAGAATTATCATACTACTGTTTGGTATGTGCAGCAGAAATTGCAGTCTTTAAGAGATAAATTTTAGCATACTTGGCAACTCCGAGCTCAAATTTAGCAATTCCAGTGCATTACTGCTCATGAGAAGAGTGGAGACTAGGAGTAACTCACCTGTTTCTGAGTATTTGCAGTTGTCCCCACCTAGAAGAAGGGGGAGGGAAGTCTAGAAAGTTCAAAAGATAGTTGTCTATTTCAGAAGATCCAAGTCAAATCCTTCTGTGAAAGGCCATACTGTTGTTCCTGTTATTATTGCTAAGAGCATCCCAGTGACAATGATTCCAGCAGTGAGAAATCAACCATTTGTTGCTTTTAACCAGGGCATCCCACTGAATTTGGTTCAGCATGATGAAATTCCTATTGCTTCCTTGAAAAGTCTACCATATTTTCATGGCGACGATCATACCACTTCAACATAGCATATAAAAGATGTTAATCTGTGTGTTGTTCATCATGTGATTGAAGAAAATGTTGCACTCATATTGCTGGCAACGTCATTTAAAGGAAAAGCCTTACAATGGTTCAAAGACCTGCCTGTCAACTCCATAGCAACATGCAATGAGTTAGGCAGCCAATTGTGCAAGTTTTTTGAAGATAAATCAGACCATTTGTCATTGGTGGAGTAGCTGTCTACAATCAAAAGAGCTCCTCATGAAGTTATGTCAGATTTCAATCACCGTTTCCAGATAACGTGGGATAGAATTCCACAAACGGTAAGGCCTACTGCCAATCATGCATTTTTATACTATTTAAGAGCTTTAAATAGTGATATTTCCGTAATGATTCAATCGATGGGAGGGGATACACTTCCTGCAACATATGGTATAGCTGTTAGAGCTGAAAACAACCTCATACAAGCTGGTAAAATTTCCCCAAGACCACCTATGCCAATATTTCCTGCTATTCAGCCTCCAATCCCTATGCAGTTACCTCCTTTGGCTGTTATTCCAAGTGCACCGGCATTGCTAGCGCCTGATACCTAGACTAGCAGCTAAGTAAATGCACTTCCAACTCAATCTAACAGACTACAAGAGATTAAAGGCCTTCTTAGAACCTTTGGCAATGAGATGGTTAATCTCAAAAAATAGCAAAATCAAGGTTTCAAGCCTTATCACCCCTCATTTTAGTCTAATTACTAGCAAAATCAAACCAACAGACCACCTTATCAGCCTTATAATCAAGGCCAAAGATCTACTCCTAACCCAAGGCCATATCAAGCTTATGAATCCAATACTGCAAGCACTTCCAAAGAGCTTGCACATGTCCAGAACAATTTAGTTCAAGATTATGAGTGGTGCTTTCCATGTAATCAACCCCATAATCAGAGCACCCGTGTAAATGGGCTGATTAATCAAGCCTTGATGGTTCAAAATAGTTCAGTAATACAATCTAATGTGCCTGTAGCAACTGAAGTACAACAGCAAGAGCAATAGACACATGAGACTACATTCCTAAACTAGCGAGGGGAAGAATTTTGTGGAGTGAACTACGCTGATTTTTCAGTTGCAGACAACACACGCAGTAAAAAGAGGGCAATAGATGGACATCAACTTGATACAGTTCAAACTCAATCGAAACAAGGGCTGAACTAGAATCAGAATGCTCCTGGCTCATCAAAAACTGACCGAATATGAATGCTACCAAGAGGGCAGCCTTTGGTAGGCAAGCAACACTCTGATTCATTATTCTAGAAACCTTCAGTTAAAGGTGATGTTATTCCTCTTAAAGGTCAGGTTAAACTTGCTACATCTTTCAATATACTTGAGCACATGGAGAAAATTAATGTACCCATGTCAATATGGGATTCTCTGAGTATTCTGGGGCAAAAGGACCTACTTCAATCTGCTTTATCAGGTTTAAGTGTCTCAGATGAGCCTAGTATAGAAAAGGAGAAAGTTGTGTTGACTAGTATTGCTGTTAGTAATAAAGAACAACAAGCTGCTAAAGCCAAGCCACCTCCTTTTTATTTGTCATTGATTATTGGAGATGATCTTGTTCACAATTGTATAATTGACTCAGGGGCTAGTAGTTCAGTTATGCCCAAACAAATTGTTGATAAGTTGGGAATTGAATATGAGCCACTAGAAAAGGGGTAGTACAATTGGATGGTACTACGGTTAACATAGTAGGGGTCATTAAAAATTTAAGCTTAACTTTACATGCCTGTCTAAATTTTGCAATACCACAGGATATCTACATTATTGAGTTTCCCCCGTACTTTTCCCTTTGTTTATCTAGGGATTTTATGGCCAAGATAGGTGGTTACCTATCCTCTAATTGGTCTCATATGTTGTTCAAAACTAGATATGGTACTAGAGTCACTATTAAATCAGAACCCATAGCCAAAATTCATATTGAACCTTACAATCCATCTCTTATTAATGCCAACTTGTTTACAAGTGTACAAGTGGAGCAGCCTGCTATTTAAGAGGCTGAAATTCAAACGGAAAGAACATCAGATTTCTTACTAAAGAGTGGGCATCTCAAACTCTTGAAGTTGGTACATGAAAGCAGTTGGAGGAGGTTGACATTGGTGTTTATATGATGCATGAGACTGACTCTTTTATGCCTAATATTGAAAAGGACAAAGAACAACATAGTGAACACTAGGAAAATGATGTGTGGGAGCTATATTTTGATGGCTCAAGGAGTAGGGTAGGTGCTAGTAGTGGATGTATGCTGGTATCACTAGAAGGTCAAAAGTATTATTTAGATTTCATATTCTGTTTTAGCTGTTCTAATAATTCTGCTAAATATGAAGCTCTAGTCCAAGGCTTGGAGAGGGCAAGACAGATAGGTATTAGCTATCTAAAAGTTTATGGTGACAGCGAGTTGGTTGTCAATCAGGTTAATGTTGCCAAAAACGATACACTCAGGTCTTATAGGAATAGAGTATGGGACCTCTTATTGGGATTTGAGGCATTTAATCTGATTTCCATTCCTAGAACTCAGAATAAACATGATAATAGATTGGCTGTTGTAGGAGATGAACATGATACTCCAAAAGAGATTTACAGTGATAAAACTAATCAACCTATTAAGATTGTAGTTAGGCCTGCTGTGCCTGATAATAATATACACTGGCATTTCTTTGATAGTGACCATCAGATTGTCATTTTTTTAAAAAGAAGTTGAGTTCTCACATACCAATCAGGAAAAGTTACAGCACCAGTACAGTGACCAGATTACTCAGCTAAAAAACAAGAAGTTGCCTAAAGGCCTAGTCACTTTAGAATCTATTTTTAATACAGATGATGAAATTAGAAAACCCAAGGGCAGTATTCAAGTTCAGCAAGATCACTACGAAGAAGTTGAAGTTTTCAAAGAAAGGCTTCTTAAGTTAGGCAAGGTATGTACAGCTGAAGAGAAGCATGTTTTTATTCAGCTTTGTCAAGAATTTAATGATATCTTTGCCTAGAAATACACTGATTTAAAGGGATTTAATACCCAACTTGCTCAACATACCATCGAACTCGAACCTAATGTCAAACCTATTAGGAAAAAACAGAGGACCTTGAATCCTAAGTTAGAACCTTTGATGAAAAAGGAACTAGATAAGTTGATTGAAATAAGCATTATTTTTCCCCATTAAGCATACCTCATGGGTTTCAAACCTAGTACCAGTAAGGAAAAAAAATGGTGAAATAAGACTCTGTGTAGATTTTCATGATCTAAATAGGGCCTCCTTAAAAGACCGTCATCCTCTGCCTTCTATGGAACAGATACTTTAGGTAGTTTCAGGGTTTGAGAGGTTTTCCTTATTAGATGGCTATTCTGGTTACAATCAGATATTAGTGAAAAAAGAAGATCAGTACAAAACAACCTTCACCACAAAATGGAGAACTATGGCCTATCAGAAAATGCCCTTTGGTTTATCTAATGTTGAGGCAACCTTTCAAAAAACCATGGATATGGCCTTTCAGGGTTTAATGTACAAGATAGTCTTAGTCTATCTTGATAATATCACTATTTTTTCCAAGGAGGATAAGGATCATCTGAATCAATTGAGGCAGATTTTTGAGAAATGCAGGGAATTTGGGATATCACTTAATCCCAAAAAGTGTGTATTTGTTGGTCACAAAGGAGAATTGCTTGGTTATGTGGTGTTTGAACAGGGTATTACTATTGACCCTGAAAGAATAGGTGCTATCTTATCTCTTCCTTTACCAACACACAAAAAAGATTTGCAGACTTTTATTGGTAGGATTAACTTTGTTAGGAGGTTTATCCCTGATATTGCTGATTTATTAAGTCCACTAACTCATATGTTGAGAAAGAATGTACCTTTCAACTGGACTAAGTAGGGGAAAAGAAGTTTTGAGCTTATAAAAGAGGCATTAGCAGCTCCTACACTTATGAATCCTAATTTTTCTAAAGATTTCATTTTATATGCCTATGGGAATATTGATTCACTTTCATCCATGCTTGTACAACGAAATGATGAAGGGTCTGAACAACCCATGGCATTCTTCAGTCAGGGACTCAAAGATTACGAGCTCAAGTATACTTTTGTAGAGAAACATGTTCTCGCTATTATAAGAAGCTTAAAGAAGTTCATGCACATGCTTTCCAATAACAAGATTATACTAATGGTTGCTCATCAAGTGTGAAAGAGTTTTTACTGGACAAAGATTTGAGTGATAGAAGAGCTAGTTGGGTCACTAAAGTGATGGAGTATGACCTTGAAATAAAGGTTACCAAACTAATAAGAGGGAGAGGTCTCTGTGAACAACTTAAAGAGGACAACAATATAAAGGAGGAAGAAAGTTTTGTTTTAGCACTTCAAGATGGACAACAAGTTGCTATACCTGCTCCTGCAGATTGGATTGTAGAGATGACACATTTTTTATTGACTAGTGAGTGCCCTCCTGATTTAGCTAAATCCAGAAGAAGGTATTATTGACTGCAATCCATACCATATGTTCTCTTATATGGTTTACTGCTTAGAAGATATTTTCATGGTGTTCTATTGAGATGTATTGAAGCTGATCAGGTTGATAGAGTATTGCATGAATTCTATCAAGGGGCGGTTGGTGGACACTTTTCTCCAAGAGCTACAGCTCTTAAAATAATGAAAGGAGGCTATTACTGGCCTACCTTATTCAGAGATTCTCATTTATGTGTGAGGAAGTGTAAGGAATGTGCCATTTTTGTTGGAAAGGAAAAGCTAGCAGCCGTCCCGCTGCAACCCAGCCAAATTGAGCAGCCCTTCATAAAATGGGGTTTGGATTTCATTGGGGTTATAAACCCACCATCAAGTGCAGGCCACAAGTGGGTGCTCACAGCCACTAATTATTTTTCAAAATGGACTAAAGTTGTGGCAGTCAAAGAGGCTAATGAATCTACTATCCTAAATTTTTATGAAGAGTTAGTTACTAGATTTGGTATCCCAGATTCTATTGTTTCAGACAATGCCCTTTCTTTTGTGAGTGTTAAAATTTCCGACTGGGCTATTAAGAATGGTATATATCTGAATACATCCTCTAAATACTATCCGCAAGGCAATGGACAGGTTGAGTCCACTAACAAAAATCTCCTGAGGATCATTAAGAGAACTATGGATGACAATCAAAGAGCTTGGCACACAAAGCTGAAATTAGCCTTGTAGGCTGATAGGATTACGTCAAAAAGGTCTACAGGACTTTCTCCATACATGTTAGTATACGGAAAAGAGGCAAGACTGCCTATTTCAGTTGAACTCCCAGCCCTTGATCTGGTAAACCAACTTGATATGATTGAGGAAGAGCCTATGACAGCAAGGTTAGCTCAGTTAATTGAACTTAAAGAACTCAGAGCTGAAGCAGTGAAAAATATTTAGCAACATCAGGCCCAAATGTAAAGGTCATTCGATAAAAAGGCATCTCCAAGAGTGTTCCAGGAAGGTGGCATAGTGCTAAAGTGGGATGAATTGAAAAGCAGGCCTGGGAAGCACTCCAAATTTGATGCATTTTGGACTGGGCCATATGTCATCACTGAAAAGAAGCAGCATAATGCTTTCCAACTATCTAAGTTGGATGGTGTCGTGGAACTAATCCTAGTAAATGGGATTCACCTCAAACATTGATTTTGAGGTATGGACCTAAATTTGTACATAGCTGTTAGATTCTAGATGTCAATAAGTGCTTCTACACATTAGATTAGATGCAATTTTCATACCCTAAGTGATGTTTCAGTACAAATGAACAGTTTTCCTTCTACTGTTTTGTCTTGGATGGGCCAAGGCCTTGTATATGTCTGACATCTGAGTTACGGAAGTTCTGGGTGAGTTTTCTATGAATGGGTCTAGGTTCCCAATGACTCCTTTCCCAATGGATAGGCCTAGGCTATTGTTTTGCATGTTTAACAGACAAACATCCAGCTGAGGTCGCAGGATGTTACCCAATTTTCACCTGCGGGCTCAATCAAGCAGGGCAATCTATGTCTTCAAGTGTTTATGAAGGCCAAATGGAGGAACATTTGCATCAAGCTTACATATTTTCTAACTAGTTTGCTTCTTGCACAGCTGCAAGGGAAAATTATGTTTTAAATTCGACACGTGGATTAAACGTGGCTCCCATAAGGGTTGAGCCCAACGTGCGGGTGTTCAGTTTATTGGGAGGGTCTTCATCTTATGTTTTTTCCTTGCTTTCCCCCATTCTGTTTTGTTTTCCTTGGGCCCTCTTCTTTTTGTTCTGTCGGAGGCGGAGTCGGATGTAATGTCCCCGTTTTTGGAGGTAATTTGATTTAATTAATTTAATTAATTAAGTTGTCCAAAATAATGATTTTCAAGAGGATGACTAATTAGTTACTTTAATTAAATCATTAAGTGGTATTAAGTTAATTAATTATAAGGTTATCAAATAAAATTAAAATTAAAAGGTGACCTTATATTTAATTAATTTAATAAAGTGACTTGATTTTAAAATATATTATAAAGTCACTTAAATAAAATAAAAGAATATTCTAGAAGCTTCTGGAGAAATTGGGGAAAAAGAATAAATAGACATCTTGGGCTTCATTCTCGGCAGGCAGATTTTGTTGTTGTTGTTGTTGTTTCATCTTGTGGAGCCTAGGGTTTCTGCAGATTGCTTCTTATCATAGGAAATGAAAACTTCCTATTGATAGCAATTTTGAGGGTGTGAAATATCACCTGAATTATTGCAAGTTGTGGAGGTGATAAGTCAGTCATCTCAGCTGGGCTAAATTTCATGGCCAAGGGCCAAATTTACTTGCAGATTTAGAGTCTACACAACAGCTGATGTATTGCTGGGTTGATTATTTCATTGAGCAAAATTTGTGGCCTAACGCCAATTTTGTCTATATCGATTGGAGGAACCTTTGATGATATTTTGTTTTGGAAAGAATAATCAGATTGGTGTATTTGCATTCTCAGACTTTTGTCTTCAGACTTCATACCAGCCATCGACTTCTTCATTGGAGACATAATAAGCATCGATTTTTCATCCTAGTATTGTGGCGCTTCATTGTGGAGGGTGGTTGGAGTTTAATTGTTTCTTGGGACACTGCCATTATTACCAGATTTATCAGCACATAGAGGAAGCCACGAATTTATATATTGCAGCTTTGTTTAGCCACGACTTGGCCTTCTACCATGGGCGCACCATATTGGGGGTTGTGGAGATCATTCTTGTTGCATATTGGAAGCTTATAGACTTGGCCATTATTTTATTTCTTCAGACCAACCAGAACAGGGGCGAATTGTTTGTGGAGTTCGATTGGAGATTTTGATTATTACTCACTCATGCTTGAGCGATTTTACTTGCTGCTTGGGGCGCTCACTTCCTTGGAGGCCAACAATAATATTTGATGCAATTTTGGGGCTTGGCAGACTGGAAATTATTTTATATAAATTATTATCTTCAGAACAGGGGCGGCTGAGTCTGTAGTTCGATTTGGGCTTGAGGAGTCATCATTTCATTTGGCATTGCTTGCTTCTTCAACTAGAGGAAAGGACGACTTCATTTCCAGGTTCTTTTGCATCAATTTTTGCACATACTTGCATACTCAGATTTCTTGCTAGAGCTGTGATTGTACTCAGACAAATATATTGATGAACATGAGATGTAATGCCAAGAGTATTGGCTATTTGTTATTATCATTGTAGTGATGCATTCGTAATAATAGAGGAGATATAAGTTGCTGATTACAATAGATATTCTTGCACATAAATTGCCAATGATAGTATGGATGGCAAGTGTTTAACATAAATTCTACTTGCTGTAGCTGTACATTGCATTCCTAGTTTCTCATATATTTGCATTGAAAATCCAAAAGAGAACACCATATTGCATGTAGATCAGATTATAGAAGCATTTAAAGCTTTGTATTAATTCTTAGCATCCATTTCTATCAAGAAACTTCAAACTGAAACTCTATATCAGCAAGCACAAGGTTGCACATGACTTGTTTGACAAAATTACAAGCAGCAAATTAGGGCAAATTGTGATCAGATTTGAGCAGGGTCATTACATCGGAACCGAAGCCGAACATTGAAACTTTTCCAAAGTTCTAGTTTCCCTTTTTTGTTCCGGTTCCGCGCTTTTGTGCGTTTGTTTTCTTTTGACCTTTCATTTGACCGTGGGGTGGTTTTTCCCTTTGTTTCTTTTTCTTTCGTTTTTCCCACTTTCGCTTTGTGTGTTGTCGGAGGCGGAGCCAGGACTGTAACCGAACCTGAACTTGGAAAATTTTTGTGATCTCGTTTTTGTTCCACTTCTGCCCCCACGGTGTTTCGCCCAGGATCAGTTTTCGTTCCAATCCTGTTTGTGTTTTGTTGTCCTTTGGTCTTTGTTTTTGTGTGTACCTTGGGTTTTCTTTTCCTTCCTTAGGCGTTTTCTTTGTTTTGGCAGACCCAGGACGTGGAACGAAACCGAACATTGGAACTTTTCCAAAGTTCTAGTTTCTGTTTTTGTTCCGGTTCCGCCTGTTCTTCTTTTCTTTGCTTTTTTTGTTGCCAGTGATCGAGGGATGTTTCCTTCTCTTTGATCTTCTCTATGTTTTTCTTTCTTCCTTTCACTTTGCATGTTTTCAGAGGTGGATCCAAAACTGTAACCGAACCTGAACTGTGAAAAGTGTCAAGGTCTCATTTTTGTTCCGCTTTCGCCCTTGCTGTGTTTCGCCCGGGATCGGTTTTGGTTCTGATCTCGCTTTGCTTTCTTTTGTTTGGGGGTTCTTTTCTTTGGCGAAGGCAGAATCAGAACGTGGGATGAACTTGGAAATGTTGGTTAGTTTCAGTTTCAGTTTCCATTCCGATTCTGGGTCTGGTCCCGTTTCTTGTTTTGACCGGATCAATGGTTATCAGTGAAATAGGCAGGTAATCGGGGTCGTTCCTCGCCAGCTCGCCGAATCAAGGTGCAGGGTCTTTAACTGCCACAAGGAGCGCGAGATGCGTACTAAATATCGGGTTACTAAAGCGGTCCAATGAGCAGGATTCCTAAGTGCATGATCGCCCGAGCTCAGTATGTCGGCCACGAGACTTAATGGCAAACGAAACGTCTGCTAGCTGAGTGGATCGACATTAATGTTAGGGCTCAATTGTTTGACAGAGCATTTAAGGCAACTATAGGAGCGGTGTCAAGGTCACACCTCTCCCTGACACCACCTGTCGCCAAGAGTTAGAACCAACATAGGCGCCCGTGCCTTCTAAGCACACAACCGACTCTGGAAACAGTCTCGGGGTCAGGGATGAGGGTCGCAAATTAATGGTGGTAGTTGTAGCAGTCCTCCTGCGTTAAATGCCAGAGGGCGTTTCAAGGGGCAGACGAAATGTGTACCCTTCTGGTCCAATGCTTGTTGCTCCTTCTGTTTCTATAAGGAAGGATTTCAAGGCCAAAAAGGAAAAAAGAGTTCTTGGTTAAGAAATTGTTGAGAGAGCATTGTTCAGACTTTGTAACTCATATTTTGTATGAATACTACAGATTTGTAATACAAAGACTCCTTATTTTTCTCAATAGAAAGTCATTTCCTTCACCTATTTTCTTTGTTGTTTTAGTATTGGTTGTGAGTTGCATGATAAAATTCTGTGTAATCTTTTATTTTATCAGATTCCTTAAATACTGGATGAAAAAAATATTATGTCATAGTGTAGGTTTATGTTAGTGATCTCTTTCTATTGCATTTATATCTGTGAAAACATCATTGTTTTCCTTGTGTTTAAGCATTAGTACAATCAAAACCTTACATAGAACCATTTTTGCAGGCATAAATCTCTGTGTTGTGAGATTGTTTAGCTTTATTGAGATTTTTGTGAGTTTCAACAACCTTGTCAAATTTCCATCTTTGGTGTACCACCTGTTAGTGATAGATTTTAAATTTCAAGCATATCCTTCTTACTCTTTCCCTTATCATTTTTCTTATTACTTTCAAGTCATCTTAAGAGGAACCGACCCATAATTTGGAGGTCCACTTCATTCCCAGGTCACCCACAACCTTGAAGTGTGCCCATGTGTCAATAGGTTGCTACAACTCATAGCTTAGCAAGGGTGCAAACCTTATTTGACAACAGGTAGACTAACACACAAATTTGAAAACCATAGAAAGCTCTACACATTAGCTTTGTGAAAACTCAAAATGACCAACTCTTACAAACAAGAAAACCTACAAATATATAGATCTCTGGCCATGGAAATTGTGATGAACTAAGGAAACAAGGTAGTAGAGTCTTGTAGAGGCTGCTTTAATCATCAAAGTTGTCATTAATGTCTATAGTTGAACTGATGTTGCCAAGATTTGTAGGGTAGTTTAAACATGTTACAAATCCTTATTATTTCAATTTTGTTTGAGTGTGTAGAGCCAAAATGGTTTTGTGAATTCATCATGAATGGTTCAAAAAATGACAAAAATGTATTGGGCTATAAAACCATAATGGTCGCATTAAAACATAGGTGCATCATTTTACACTTTTTCCTGCTTCTTTTCTTCAAATCTACACTTGCAACCTAAAATCTTTATCATGAAAGTTGATCAAATCAAATTGAGTGGGCACAAAGATCACTGATGAACATTAATGACCAACTCAAGTTATTTCTATTACATTACAACTTGAAACCATACAAAATTTGATCCCTATCACTTGAGCCACATGCATTAATTTTTCCATGGTCGGCTTTGTGTTATTTGTACTCAATCTGTGAAGTTCGAGCACCAAAATAGCCAATCGAGTGATTGTGGGTAGGTGTAGGGCAAAAATAGCTATTAGATGGAACCTTAACCACTTATTGGCTTTCTCCATCAAAAATTGCTTTGAAATCACACCAAAACCAAGTGGGAAAATCAATTAGTGAGATGACATCCCTGTTAAATGTCAATATTTTTATGGTGTACTTTGACCTTTTCCAATGATCACATGACCTTTTTAAGCCATTTTGGCAGGTTGGTGGGAAGTAGGCAAAAATAGGTAGGAGTTCAAATTGTTGGGGTTTGGGAATGACTTGTGTTTCATAAAATTGATTGGGGCATTAGGGAAGGAAAAGTCTAAAAGGATGACAAAAAAAAAAGAAATTTGGACCTAAGAAAAAATGCATGCTTGACAAGGAAACTCTGACAAATTTGAAAATTTGCATAAGTTTAAATATTTTAAACTTTAACCTAAACATTTATACACTTCTTGAACTTTTGGCAATTGCAACACATGAGAAATGATAGAAGACCACATTTAGGAAAATTTGACAACTTAGGACCCACACAAAATAGACTTGTTGCAAGTGGCCTAGAGGCAATAAACATTTGAATCCACAAACTCAATGGTTAAGCATGCTATGTGAATCTTATTAATGGCCTTATGTGATGTGTTTTGTTACACTTATACCTTATTCGACGATGATTGCAAGTAGTATGAGATGCTTTCCCATCATCACAAGTGTACAGGAATGTAGAAAAAGATGGGACCCATGGAGTAGTATGAGATGCATTGACATTTACTTTTTTGGTTGGGATGCACTAAAAATGTAAGTGTTAATGAACCAAATAAGGGGAAGATACTTATAGTATTGTCACATCCACTTCCTATTGCTAGTTGGTCACTATGTATGTGTTAGTCAATCATTGTGTACTTGTATAAATGACCTCAAGTATTGTGCACACTATTATACTTATGCCCTTGCTAGTGATGACAAGTAGTATTGGATGTTTTATTGTCATCATATGATGGATTGGGAAACTAATGGGACCCATAGTGCAGTATGGGATGCATCAACATTTATTTTCTAGATGTGAACTACTTGTAGGCTTATGTGTTTGTGAACCAAATAGTGGGATGATGCATGTAGTAGGTGGCATTCACTTCAATTTTGCCATTGATTTTTATGTTAACATGTGATGTTTAAGTTATTCGCATCATGTATGTGGTGGGTGCATAAGTTAGTCACATTATGCATCTATGATGTATGTACATAATATTGTGTATATGTGATCAATGTGTGAATTATTTACACTATGTATATGTGACATATGCTAAAGCTAGTCATTGTTTGTACTTGTGATGTGTGTATGACCTAGTCACCTTATGTATAAATGATGTATGCTTGAGCCAATCACCGCGTGAATAAGTAGTGTTGGAGTGTTGGAACTATATGGTTCTTATGTGGTTTTGTGGTTGTTTGTACTCCAATGATTCATATGAAATCAAGACTTGATTAGAATGTGTTTGTTACAGTTGTATTGTAATTGAATCGGTTTGAAATCATAAGCTTAATGCATAATCATGCTTTAAATTTTTTAGAGATTTCATACAAGAGGAGCAGATAAATTCTCTTTATCATTGATTTATAAACCATGAAGCCTTCAATTTCTAGAAGGGATACACAAGCAAGGTCATCACATATGAATCCTTAAAGATTAAAGTCTAGGTCTTGCAATAGCCCTACCATTAAGAGCTTATCACTTTCTATTGTAAGCATATAAGTGACAACGTAAAGTTTTATGCTTGATCAATTAAATAAATAATTCTTGTGAAGTGAAAATAATAATAATAATTGAAAAAACATTACTAAATATATTACTTTTCATATTGAAAATGATTCCCACCCTAAATAATCAACAAACTAGCTAACACAACCTTACAACTCTTTATATTCAACGCTCTAAACTAATCCAAATTAATCTTCTCTACCACCCACCAACATACTTTTCTAATAAAGAATCTCCATGACTTACCTTTCAATCAATTATTCTCACCGACTTCTTCGCCCCCCTTGTAGAGTTTCACACGTACCTAGTCTATGTGTAAACAATCATATTCTTCAAAAATATTTCGTTCATTTTGTTTTCTATTAATAAAGGAATATTTTCAAATTTAAACAACTGACTAATCGGCTAAATATCTTATTGTCCACATCATTTATGATATTGCTCATGCATAAGTTGCTAGTAAATCGAACCGGTAGAATGGACTTCCATTGACGGATTCTTCATTTTTATTTTTCATAAGATTCTTTTTTCCACTTATGGAGGCCAGGGTGAATCCAAAACAAAGATTCCGGAGATTCCAATACTACTTGAACCTCTGTACAAAGTCAAACGGTGTGTTTTTCAGAGCAAGATCCAATAGACAAACACGCCCAGTCAATAAGGGCGTCGATTGTTTACTTTATCTGATATGATTGGGTGGAGTGAAGCACACCCACTGGATTTCCCAGATTTCTTAAAGCAATTTAAAGCAAACTCTCAAATACAGCTCAGCTGTTGACATTAGATTTTCAAGATTTCACATGGCTGCTTATTAAATAGAGAAAATATTCAATCTTTTATTATAGAGTAGGAAAATCCTTCAAATCCAGTACCCAGGAGTGAGGGCATCAGTTCAATTGGAGTAGCTGAATCAGTTGATTGTATGAACAAGGATGTATGTGGTGGAGGACAAGGGAGGGGCAATAGCTCTTATGCTGGCTGCCCTCTTCTTCTTGGGTACATGGCCTGCTGTCATGACTCTTCTGGAGAGACGAGGTCGTCTTCCCCAGCATACCTATCTCGATTATTCAATCACCAATCTGCTTGCAGCTGTTATCATTGCCTTAACATTTGGCCAGATTGGCAGCAGTACTCACGACATGCCCAATTTCTTCGATCAGCTCAGCCAGGTAATACTATTACTGCTCTATTTCATTATAAACACTATTTTATTTGAAATATGTATTTTGTAACGTGTAGCACATCAATCTAAGAAAAAGCGAATATACCCTTGCATGGAACCACAAATCGGAGTTTCATATTGCGAATTGGTTGTTTCTTGGGAATTTGAAATTGTTTCTATGTTTCAGTGTACCAAGTTATTGATCAAGCATGTGAAGTCTAGCTGATTTTTACTTTTTCCATATCACTGTGCATGATTAATGAATCTCTAAAATTGTTTTATATTTTATATACAAAACAAATTTCTAAAACTATTGTAAATTTCTTGTATATATGATTGTTGAACCGAAACTCTTTTTAAGTGCAAAACGTTGATCACGAGAGCCAGTTAGGTACGAAAGATTGAACATACGAAGTTCAAATATTGAATTATATCAAATCTGGGTTCATATGGGTTTTTGGTTCTATTCATTACTGTGACAACCCGCATGGAGATGAGATCCTATTAATCTGTATTGACTCTGTAGTACTATACTGGGATAAATTAGAATGAATTATGGATTGAACTGACGAAACATCTCTGTTCAGAAATTGGCTGTATAGACTGCAATATAAATCAGAAAAACTTGTAAACATCAAAGAGAACTAAAAAAAATGACAGTCATATAAAATAACATCCATATAACAATGGATTATGGAGAAACCAAGCTATTTAAGTAATAACAGAAGTTGAATTGAGTGAAAGGATTAAGTAATAACAGAAGTTGAACTGAGTGAAAGGATACAAGCCCAGGGGCACAAAATAGATCCAATTTCACTCAAGCCCAGAGGCACAAAATAGATCCAAAAAGCTTATCCAAATAGGACTGATTCTTAAGAGTGTGGTTGTATGACTGTTTAATTAGATTTGCTTGTAAATTTTTGATTAAGCACAAAAAATAAATTAAAATCTTTTTTAAAATGATGGATTTGTAATTTCAATTGTAGAAAAACTGGACAGTTGAAATTCAAAATTATTTAACACAATGAAAAGTATATATTTGAATGAAGGGACAAATTACAAACTTTGTTGAACAATATATATGTTTGAATGGAGGAGCAGAGTTGTAAGTTTTGTTGAACAATATATTAAAAAAAGTTTCTCCTACAAGCTTTAAAACTTCTTTTATTTTATTTTATATATTGAATAAGCAAAAAACAAAGCTAAATTAAAACAAAATATCTTTTTAGAAAATTGAATATCCCCTAATTATGATATGTTCGTTGTTAGTAAATTACTTTCAAATCGATTAAGCAAAGATTGTCTATATTTATTTTCAACAAGATCTGAGTTCTGTTCAATTACATTGAAATTATGAAAGTTTATCACTTGCATTGAAATTGCATAACATGACATACATGCAAAATTAGCCCATTCTCATCTAATATTGGAATAACACAAAGTTGACATCGAATTGGAATATAATCATCAGGCTGAACAGCACTTAATCAAGATCTGAGATTGACTGGAATTTTTCTCAACGAGAAGAGAAAGAAACAAAAATTGCAGAGTAATCTTATACAAGGTACATAAAATTGTTAAGATTTCCTAAAATGCTCAGTTATCATGTGTAAATCCAATATATAAAATATCTTTTTAACCAAAACGATTTTGGCAACTAAAAATGTTTTCAGCACGTAAAATTCTCCCTGGTTACGAGACTAGGATTCGGATCCAACTCGTCTAGATCAATATTTTAATTTGGACTTAAAAAGAAACTAGGTCAAAATTTGGCAAGTGGCTTAGCTATTCATATTGAAGTCTCTGACCTAAAACTGAGGGCTTTTTCTTCTCTGTTTTTAAGTGCTCTGGCTCCTGGAGTACTGCTGAAATCCAGGAAGACTCTCCGCAAAATTTTGAAGAGTTCCTGAAACTAAGCTGACCCAGTTAGATTCATTAAGGGTCACTGCCCACTTGGATTCGGCAGTACTTTGTGTTATGGAAACTCAGATAGTCCAACACTATGAATAAAAAATGACGTGTTGTGAGAAAAGCTTGTGTAAGTATTAGATACAGGGTAAAAGCTTGCTAATCAAGGACGGTGATGGTGGTTTCTATGATGTTCATCAAATCCTTTTTTCCCTTAGGAAGTTTAGTTGGCACATCGTACCAGCATGGGCCACTTGTGTGTTCTAAATTGAGTTTTTTTCATCTTCAGTATTATTAAAAAAAAATCTTTCTTACCCAGAAAAAAATACTAGTTAGATGCATTACATGGTTGGGAAATAAAGATTGAGCTTACAATGCAACAATTGTGTGCAGTGAAGCTGGTCCCACATGTAAACAATCAATACATTAACTACAACGCAGGGATCGTTTAGGAGGCTGGGAAATAAATGTCTGTTATAATCATGGTCACAACAGTCTTCCTAAATGGAAGTACTGACGAGTTTGACTCTCTTCTTGAGGAACATGAGCAGGGGCAACTCATTGCTAGTTTTTCCAAGTCTTTATCTACTTGTCAAGTTCTATGGTTTCTCTTCATCCTTTTCTATTCTTGTCCAGTCTGAGTAACTTGGCAATGTTTTATAGTCATCAAAAGAAACTTCGTAGAATGCATTTAGCATGCAAAAACCTTTGAATTCCTGTTCAATGTTCCATTACAATGACATTATCTATTTAATACATGTTATATATTCACCTTGATGTCTTTAAGGCAGATTTCTTACAAATGAGATATAACTTTGAACATTTTATAATTTGCTATTGTTTAAGATTACCGATTCTTCTGTTTGGTTTATCTTCTTGGATGCATATACAGTTACATGGTTATTTCTTCTCTGCTTCCTCTCAGTTTCACAAAGGAAATAAATTGCTAGGTAGACAATACAAAATTCAAAAATCATGCTATAATTATTCTGATATTTTTCAGTGTTATGCAGGATAATGGTCCTTCTGTAGGGTTTGCAATGATTGGTGGATTAGTATTGAGCCTTGGAAATTTGGCTACACAATACGCTTGGGCATTCGTTGGTCTTTCTGTGACAGAGGTGGTCTCTTCAAGCATAACCGTAGTAGTTGGTAAAACTGTCACATCTTATGCTCTGTCCTTGCATTTTGTTTCCTGCATTTTATTGTAGCCCTTGACATAAGAGTCCGTCAAGAAGTTTTATATGTTATATATACAAAATTCAGCTGATAACATGGCTGTCTGGGCATGCTTCGTCATTACTTCTCACTTTTATTTTTAGTATATCTTGTAATGTTTTCCTAGGGACTATTTGATCTCAACCATAGAAGCACTTTTTTTTCAGGAATACTTAGGCAAACCAAAAGATAAAGTGTTTTTGGATTAAATTGGCTCAAAGTCTAGGGAAAAAAAACCTTTAACAATATATTTGTTTTTTATTTAAAGTGGAAAATTGCGATTCAAGCATGATGAAGTCACAATTCTTTTGGAAAATTGTAAATTTTCAATTAAAAATCAGTTTGACCAATTCTATGTATAAACTCACAAAATTTTCAGGAAAATCTCAACATTGGAGGGTGATTTATAGCATTGGAGGGTGATTTATAGCAAGTTTTTAAAATTTCTACTTTTATAATCTCAATAATGCTTACATTTTTTTAAATGAATCTATACATAAGGCCTTATTCCAACTTAAAAACAGCCATACAACTATAACAGCAGCAGTACTACATAAACAACCTTATACCGGGCGTAGCAAACCTAAAAATAACAGAAAGTATGCATACTGTAATAAAAGCCAAAAAAAAAAAAACAGATATATATCACATACCAAAAAAGTCAGTGACGTTCTTGCATTCTCCATGCCTTGCACCTTCACTCGGGTGATCAAAAGGCCAATGTGCATATGCTCTGTTGTAATCCGAGACCAATATCAGCTCCACTTTGGCATCAGCAGGTTGCTCCGCTGTTTCTAAAAGACCATAAAATTTCAAGCCATGCACAATGATGACCTGTCGTTCAGGCCGTGTCAGAAGACCCTATTATATATATGGCATGGCATGGTATACCCTCTTGTAATTTCCAATGCTCCTTTATGCAACGACACCACCATATTCATATCCTGCACATATCGCTCCAGTAAACCAATAGTAATCCCCAATTTCTTCAAATCTGACCCGAGTCTCGGAAACTCAGACTCCAGCGTAGCACCATCCATAGGAGGCTTGTATGTTTTAATGTTTGGCTCTACCCAACCCAATCCGCCTCTTACGTGTCTTCCTTCGATTCCATCATTTCCAGCACGAGAAGATTTGAAATGCTATCTTTGAGCTCTACATTCCTTACCATCTCCTTTAAATTCTCTCCAAATTCTTCCATTATCATGGCTCATGAACGCAACAGGCTTAAGTTCGGCAGTCCCTCTCGTCTTAAAACGGCCTTCGCCACCCTCAAATTCTTTGAAGAATTCCAGTTAAAAATGTTACGCAACCTACTATCCGTTACCGGTTCATGCCTTAATGGATCCCTCGGTTTTGAATTGCATACCATCGCCAACCAAGACTTGGCCACAAATAGCATACAGATTCTAGAGACAACTAAAGACTCCAACCCAAGACACCTATTAACAAAATCAACCAGAGAAAGACCAACGATTTCATTATGTAGCATTACTACACCAGATCCATCATAAGAGCAAAACATGCGGAGAGTACATAGCATCCGATAGACTAAACACACTCTATATTGATGATATCACTTAATGATTCCCAATCATTTCCATCAGTAGAGAAATAGGATTGAGAGGCTCCAAATTGACTAACAAATCCGCTGCTCTATTTTTCTCCTTGACACAATGAGGTATTTTGTCAGTTTTTATTTCTCCTTCCAAAAAAGAATTTCTCCAAAATTGATTTGAGATACCAGCTAGGGCAAAAGCCTTTGTTGACCGCACTAACTACACTTTGGGAATCTCCCTCTATTTCTAGTTCTTTATATCCTGCTCTCACATAGGCTTGTAATCCTACCAGAAGGGCTATCCATTCGGCATAGTAGTAAGCATTCGTACCTAGCAACTGAGAACTATCTAGAAGAAACTTGCCCTTAGAATCTCTTACCACAAATCATGCCCCAGCTACCCCTGGATTCCCCTTTGACGTGCCACCAAAATTAAGTTTTACTTCTGTGAAAGGTTTCCGTTTGATCCATCTATTTTCTTATTGATTTTTGTTTTGACAATGCTGACACTTTTAGATGTACTTGTCTTACTCTGATATAGGACTCATAATCTTGCTATTTTATTTCAAACTTATACCTTATCACTTATCTTTTTACTTGTTGCAACAGGTACGACAATGAACTATTTTTTAGATGATCGTATCAACAGAGCCGATATTCTCTTCCCTGGAGTAGGATGCTTCTTAATTGCAGTTTGCTTAGGCTCTGCTGTTCATGCCTCAAACGCAGCTGATAATGAGCAGAAGCTAGCAGCCTCATCTAATGCGTCCCTTGAGAGGATGAAGTATGCATCTGTTTTTAGTTTCTGCTTTTACTAATCCTTGCTTTGTGAACTTCATGTTGTCATTATCTGTTTTTAGTATTTACCATGCAAAGCAGCGAACTTGTTATGATTCCATTTTATCTAAAGGTCAATAACTAAAAAAATTAAACTTTTGAGCTACGTAAAATGTCATCTAGATTCTAAACTGATACATACACTTAAGTTTACATGATAGAAAGGGTGTACTTCCAGGCATTACATATGTCTGAGACTTTGACCCTGGTAAAGCTACAACATTACCTCTCACCTAATGACAGCTGCCACCTCACAAGTAAGACACTTGTTTGAAGGCTTTCTATATTCTTGAGGAAAGTTGCTACACATTTTATTTCCAGTCTCTTCATTTTAGTTTAGTTTTTAGCCCTTCTTGTGCTAGTTACCATGATATGTAGACTATCAATATGTATCCCTGCCTTTTTTTTCTTGCCTTCAAACCGGAGTGCCACTTCTTCCCACAATAAAATTTTTAACCACTGCAATTTATCTTATGGAACAATTATCTAATTCTCTGAAATTTTAGGTTCTTGCAGTCTGATTTATGCTGGCAGCAATATGTTTATGTGTGTTCTAGTGCGAGTGTGCTTCCACTGAATCTCTCCTCCTTTGGCATTATCTTATTCATGGTTGTAGCAAACCTCTAATATTTACACTATATATCTACTCGTTGATGCAATTTACATGCACCGTGATTTCTCCTTCTCATTCAATATGCACCTCAGTATTCCTATTTTAAGAACCCCCTTGAATTCCACAAATGAAATCTTCAATGATGCATCTTTATTTATATTTTTGCATCTGTTCCAGAGACATCATTGCTTGGATTCCTTGCAAAAAATCATTAGGGGTCCCTTTTTTTGGTTAGCCGAGAAGTTTGTCCATTTAAGCCTCCAAATTCGCCTTGAAACTCGCCGAGCTTAAGGGATTGCAGGTGGTTACATTGGTGGCAGGTTTCATTTGTGCGGGGCTTTCCCATGCAGTCAGCATTATTATTTCATCTTTATTTCTAAAAGTTGGTTTAGGAGGATATTCAGTTATTCATGATGCTTGTGCTAAAAGTTCATGGTGTGTTGAATTGGTGATGGTTTTGAGGGTTTTAAGGACCAAAGGTCCTATGGATGTCATTATACTGCTTCCCTTTACTTCGTTCCCATGAAAGCCTGTATCTTGCAAGTTTTGGGAGCATATGTATGTTGCAAGGAGTATTTACTATTTAGTGATTGACTTGTTTTCCAATTCATAGTTAGGTCCAACATTTTAGCCATTTTGGATGACCGGTTTCTTGAGACTTGATACCAATGAGGACGAGACACCTAGTTCCCATTTGGAGGGTCCTTCAGTTGTGATTTTTGAGGATCTTTCAGCAGATAATAAGGTTGCATCAGGTGATGCTGCATTAGTTTAGCTTCCGAGGAGAGAGATTTGAGTGGTGATTACTCCATGCTGAATGATGTTGATCCAAACTATGAGACACCGACTTCTAGAGTGGATGCCAGTCATCTTGCTTCGGCCAAAGATGGATGCTATTTTGGTTGGGGTGTTGGAACTGGTGATTGAGATGGCGTTGTGGATGGAGGCATTTGGATCTTCGTTGTTGGGCTTTGTACTGCATTTGATGGGTCAGCGGTTTGGTGTGGAAGCCATCCCATGAAGCCAGTAGCATTATTATTTTATATTTACTTCTCAAAGTTGGTTTGGGAAGATGTTTAAGTTACCCATGATGGTTATGGTATAGAAGCATAGTGTGTTGACTTGGTGATCTGCTTTTCACGGTTTTAATGCCTGGAGTTAAAGGGTTCTGTGGCAGATCCTATGGATGGCATTGTGGCAACCCTGGACTTGTTAACTTTTTGAATGTTTCTTATGCGATTGCTAATCCAGATTTATAACAGTTGCTGCTGCTTAGGTAGTTAGGCAGAGTTTCCTATTTCAGATGTCACCGCCTATCTATCTTTCCCATGCATTCATGTGTTCACAAATGCATATTTTTAGGATTGTTTGTTTTCTGGTTATCCGAGTCCATTCTTTTGGTTGTATATGGTGACTTGCCCTCCTTGACCAGATTAGTCCTGTTTAGATTTATACTTCAGTGGAGTTGCTAGAAACGAAACTTAAAAAACAGATCTTGCACAGCGAATTGTTTCACCTTTACCTTACTAGTTGGTCAATACACACAAATAAAAGAGGTATTGAGGCACAAGGAATAAAAATAGAAAAGATTCGTAATTTCTATATTTGCATTTGTGCGTTTGGAGCACAGGAAAATGGTCTTAAACTAATCCGACTATTCAATTTATTATTTTTCTGAGAAAAAGATTTATTTATTTTTATATAGGTATACGGGAACAGAAACTGTAATCCAAGATGGGAACCTGAGGAATGAACGTAATGGTATTCTAATTTTATCTTGATAACTTTTGCAAATTTAGATTGTTGCAGATATTTAATCAGCAAAGCATAAATATCCTTTCAAGTATGGCCTTATTATTTTTATCAATCTATGGACAGATAGCATGGTTGACGAGGAGGGAGGGAAAAATGTCCATCAAGACAGTTCAGTCAAGTCGAACAACGCCAAAGCCGGAAGTGCAGAGTTCCTGAAAGAAGTTGAGAAGAGAAGATCCATCAAGGTTATTTGTTTTCACTGAATTTCATGTTCTATAAATTGCATTATTGTCTTTTCAAACTCTTCATCTTGTAACATTCCATAAGTAACCATCAATGGTTCTTAAGTCATATGAAATAAAAGCAACAATGTGCTCTATTTAGTGTTGTTTAACCAATTGTCAAACTGATGTTCTGAAATGGTAACAATTATTAAGCAGTACGCTCTTTCTATACCTGGATTCTTATGCACAGGTTGTAGGCGCAAATACGTATTTTGGGCTTGGGATTGTGTTCTTTGCAGGCATTTGCTTCTCACTTTTTTCACCTGCATTCAACTTGGCAACAAATGACCAGTGGCACACATTGAAATCTGGAGTACCTCACTTGGTTGTTTATACAGCGTTCTTCTACTTTTCAATCTCTTGCTTTGTAATTGCAATCATTCTAAACATCATATTCCTTTATCGACCGATACTAGGATTACCCAAATCCTCCTTCACTGCCTATTTATCAGATTGGAATGGTCGTCAGTGGGCTCTACTAGCAGGCTTTTTATGTGGGTTTGGCAATGGTTTTCAGTTCATGGGGGGTCAAGCAGCAGGATATGCAGCTGCAGATGCTGTCCAGGTGATTCATAATAATACACCATTCAACTTATAATGTTAAAACAGAATCATGGTCTTAGTTAGTTTGACTCAAATACCCTACAGATTCATAACTTGCCTTATGTGTGACAAATTTGTTTCGCTATTATTTTCAGGCATTACCTCTCGTGAGCACATTTTGGGGAATCTTGCTTTTTGGAGAATATCGCCGTTCATCCCGAAAAACATATTTGTTGCTGGCTGGCATGTTATTTATGTTTGTTGTAGCTGTGGGCGTCCTTATGGCCTCTTCTGGAACAAGAAAAACTAGTTGAATCTAAACAACGGATGGGACATTTTCAATCTTATGCATAAACTCAATGTAGTTCAAACTTCAGATAATATAATTTCAGACTTAAAAGGTGTTCATAAGCAAAGCACTATACAGAATAGGGTCTGGAAATTGTCCATACTAATGCTGTACAACTACAATTTTTTTTTGTAATATTGAAATCAATTCTCAGTTCCACCAGGAGAGTTCTCCGATTTCGTTGAATTCTTTGCTTTGATAATCTAAGTCTTTGACATAAGATATTGTATTGTATGAAGTGATTAGCCCTTGAGGCTTTATTAATACAGGAATTGCACCGAAGGCAACTTCATAATCACAAAGATCATCTCTTTCTCAGCCTATAAAACAGATGGTTACCATCTAAAAGTAGCCACAAAGTTGGTGTAAATTCAGGTCTACACAAGCACAATAGGCATGTTAGGGTAATGCATATTCATCCACATTGATGGGAAAGTAGTGAGGGGGATCAACAGGCTATGGGACAAAGGTCTATCTTTGTTACCCACATAGATGAACTGGCTGCTTCTGATTAACAGAAATCAAGCCTCTAGAGACGGCTAAAGCATTGTAGTGCTAGATACAACATATAGCTATAGCCGAATCTCCCACAGTTTCCTATCCGTACGGACAGTGCTCTGTTTCCTTTCGTCTACATTGACTTGTTGCTATATCATTACGCCTTGGAACAATCATTACCAGGCAGTGCACTAATCGAGCATCTGTGCACAGGAAACTAGTCAAAGAATCAACTGATGAAATGAGGAGATCATTTCCAGATCAGAAACTCATAATGTACCAATGTAGTTACATTAACGCGCAAGGTTCTTCCCTTACAGGCCTACATATCAAATGAAAAAGCTCATTTATGCACTTAAAGTGCTTTAGATTAATAGAACAAGCCTTCAAGCGAGTTTTCAAGAAGCCCTGGCTTAGGCTGGGCAATTTGGGGTATGTCATAAAAATCACTCAATGAAGACATCAAATTAAACTGAGCTTAAATGGAACAACCAAGAATAAGTATATTTATATTAATGTCATTCTAGAAGTCTAGCATCAGAATGCTGTTAGATTTATTATTCAATATTTAATAAATTGAACTATCATTGTCAAAATTGAATCTCGAACAGTATAGATTGTTTTTCTTCTAATATTTTTTAAAAATACTGTAGTAATTCTGATGCAGAGTATCTTTGGTTGACTAGCAATCGTCATCAACGAATAAATAAAAAAATGCTGATAAAGTGTTTACTTCACCTTCAGATTATTCTCGTGCAGTTATCCCGACTTCCATGATTTCTGGAGGCACTCACAGTCTTTTTGGAATCTAAAGAAACTGACTTGAAGACGTGAAATACAAGTAGCAAAGGAGCAAAAATCAATTGTAGTTTAGTTCCCTTGCAATTTTGGCCAGAGACAACACCAACATTTATGAATAAGAGCATCTTCAGTTAATGGAGAGGGAAAAGAAAAAGGTTGGAGGTAACTGAATCTTTCTTTTCTTTGGAAAAGATTTTCAAGCTTGGAAAGACAAGCATTCAACAAGGCAGCACGGAAGAGGGGGTTCCAAAGAAAAGAAAAAAAACACGAGGATTGGAGCAGGGACTGCGTTCAGGCCTGGAATTCGAGGGTCACTCTTATTTGTTATATGGTCTGATCATTTAATATTTTTTGTTTTAAAAAAATAATGAACTTTTTTATGTAATTTTTTTTTATGGATTTTATTAATCAAATATGGAAAAAATATTAAAATATATATAATTTAAATTAACTAAATATTTTTGGATAGGAAACATAATTCTTAAAAACGTCAATAAGCAAAAAATAATAATAATAATCTAATATAAACTTTTAATATATTGTATTTAAACTCAAAATTATATATAGTTAGAAAATAATAATAATGCAAAAAGCTTAAATTTATTTAAGTTTCTAAATTCATATTAAAAAAATATTCAAAAATTAAAAACAATTATATTCTATCTTTCAAAATATTATAAATTAATATGTATTTATATAATAAATATTATAAATTAGAATAGTTTATTATATTTATCTATAACAATTTTTTATGGTTTACTAATAATTTGAAGTGACATATATATGGTTATGTAAAAATATAGCAAGTCAAATTATACGATTTAATAAATTTTTACATTGTACTATACGATCTAAAATTAAAAAAACGGACCATCAAATTCTAAGCCTCACCACATTGGAAAAGGAAACAACTACATAGCGACAAAAGCTAGGATTGGAAAGGGGATTGGCAAGGATGGAAGTCTACTGTAGAAAATAGGGGAGCTCAAACCCCCTCATTCAATTTTGATTGGATCAAAACTTATAGTTTCTAAGTTTGATTGAAAAATGAATATTTTATTTAGTAAAAGGATCTACAAAGCAAATATTAAAGGTTATTCAATGTTGTTTTTATTTTATCACTATGTGATCATATGCAAACAATTTTCCCTTGTTGTAAGGGTCTTGTAGTAGTGTTTGTGAATGTGCATGATGTTTAAAGTACCTTATGTTAATCTAAGTCTCAAAAACCAAAGCTAATTTGTTGTTCTTGTGTGGATAATGGTGTTACGGTTAGGTTTCCCTTGTCTTTGTTGATTATTTTAAGTTGCAGGATTGAATATTTGCTCAAGATTGTCTAGGTTGGTTGCCTTTTTAGTTGGACCACTCTTAGAGTTTGCATTAGATGGTATTAGAGACAAGTTTTTAAATTTGGGAAGTTGAAGAGAGGAGTTAGTTCTCCATTTTGTATAGGTGGGAAAAATAAGTGGTGAAAGAAAGATAGTAGACGGTTCAACTTTGTTAGGATTAGGAGAGGTAAGACAGGACCAAGAAGAGACTCAAATGAAAAATTGTCAAGGATATTGGAAGCTTTAGAGGCTACACTCTTACATGACAAACTTGAAGACAAATCAAAGGCACAAAGAGCTTTAATTAGGGCTCAAGATCCCATTGGGAGATTAATTCAAGCTATAACCAATCAAGAAATAATAGTCAAGCCTAATGTATCAAATTTCCCAAGGGATTTAAACCCATATCTGTTTGTCAATTGGGTGAAAGAGTTGGAGATGTACTTCGACATGGAAAACTTGAGAGAAGATGATCCTAGGAGGGTCAAATTCACTCCAACTAAAATGAAGTCACATGTTGCCCTATGGTGGAATAGTATTCAACATTCACGAAGAAGACAAGGCAATACCTTAGATACTGAAAAAAAAAAAAAAAATCTTAAGGGAAAGTTCAAACCATCAATAGAAGGTGTTTAAATAATTTTAACATTCAAAACAAAAATAATTATTTATACAGAGAGAATTGACTATTTTTCTTACAAATTAGAACATATATACGAGGATACAATGGTTGTTAGATATCTTAATGGGCTAAGATTCTAGCTCCAAGATGAATTGGGTTTCATCATTGAATTTGGCGAATTTCTCATAATTGGGGTATTTTGAGGTTAAATGAACCTTGCCATTGCATTCAGAAGGTTCAAGAATCCCAATTTCAATAGAAATTTTTCATTTTTTGAGTTTGTGGTCCATAGGAGGTTGAATTCTTTTGTCTTAACACTATTCATTTGTACGGTCATATCATCACAATTTCTATATCTATCTACAATTTTGTTGTTCTTGTGCATTGCTGACATCATTACATGGATTGTTGATGTTATCGCTTAAAAAATGGACCCCTCTCCATTGATAATTTTATTTTTGGTGTTGAATTTTATAGGCTCTATTCTTAGTTATTTTTGCTTCTTTTTTAAGTATTTTTGGTATGGGCTAATTTTTCGTGGACTTTGCAACGGTGTAGACATTTTTTAAATTTTAGTCTCTATTTTTTTTTAAATTATAGGTTCTCACAGGTGATGCTCACAATTCTCATTTTTGGAACTTTTAGGGATTTTTTTGGACTCATACAATATCATTTTGGGGTGCAATTTTTTTGAAATTATATAAATTTCTATGTAATTTCATTGATACAATGTAATTTATCCCATTATGTCTAAAAAATTATAGTTCAACTTGTGTTCTATATTTGACATGTATAATATAGTGAAATCAAGACCACTTCAATGTTTTGGCAAGTGTCAATTGTAATCATACTAAGTATAAAATGTCAATACCATAATTTGATGGGTTTTATAATTGTGTTATTTTGGCGGTATTTATGTAAATGCCCTCAGTTATAAAGTGTTATAATTTCATGTACTTGTCTTTTGGGGGGCATATACATGGGCATTTTATTATCATGAACTATAATAAAGTTCCATCCTTGGGGGCTTCATGCATAGGCTTCTAATGTTTCTACATAATATGACATAATCAAGGGATGAGAGTGTAGTCAAATGACATTTACTTTGATCCTTCATTTTGATGAAAGCTCACATGAGTTGCATTTGGATCCATTAGTTCTCTCTTCACTACATCTTGCTTGTGATTTGACACATCTTAATTTACTCCGATTCACATCTTAGATTGAGTGCCTATGGTAAAATGATTCTAAATTTTGCATATGATTCACATTGGATCACATCTCAAATTGAGAGTCATTCTTTATGGTTAATGTTCTTGAATTTTTATGTTACTTGCTTTTATGGATTATTTTAGTTGTTGTTTAGTATTGACATTGAGGTAAACAAGCGGCTTCCAAATTTATACATCATTCTTTTTTCATCCTCTCTTGAGGGATTTTTGTCTTATGAATTTTATTCTTCTCATCTTTTGAGGGGCATTATGATTATACATGGGTACTTAATCAAACCTAATTGTCAAGACCCATTTTATGTTTCACATTTCTCCTAAGTTGCACTTAAGAGGGGGAGTTGGTGTAATTATTTAATTTCACTTTATTGTTTTTTTACGTAGATAGGATATAATGAATGTGTACATGTGTAATTTCCTTCTTTTATGGGATTTTTCTATTTCCTTTATCTTCTTAAATTTGGAAAATTAGTTAAATCAATCATTTTGTTTGGGTTTTAAGTCTTATTCTCATCCTCATTGGGTTTGGAAACTATAAAGCTATATATTGTAACTCTTTCCTATCATTGAATAATAAATTCCATAATTAATATAACATCTCACCATGGACGCTCAAGACATTAGCTATAAAAACATTTTTTTGGCAACATAAAACTTGCACCAATAAGACACAACACTACAATGTCACACCATATAATAATGAGCAATCAGTGTTGAGAAACACACTCACACACACATTAGATATCACCATTTCCTTAACTAAGGTGACACAAGCAAAAGGATTACAACACCTAGTTAGGATGAGGGAACTCTCTACCTCAAATCCAATTCCAAATACATACTTGACAACCTTCACAAAACCTTGGGAAATCCAACAAGGAGGTGATGTAGTTGGGAGATGATACATCTCAACCAAATGAAATGTCCACCTTTTCCCAACAATAAACACATGAACCAACTCCCAAGAGGGATATAATCTGACAAGAGGCCTCTAACACAAGGGTTACATCCCTACAAGACATGACAACCTTGCGAGGTACAAGCTCCTTAACACAATGAATGACAACATATTGATTTCATACAAGGAACATTTCCAATGAGATAAATATATGGAAAGAGTCACATGACCAAGAGGAACAACTTTCGTATACAAAGTTTCTTTGAAAAATGTCTAGAAATACTTGCTTTATGATGAATGAAGGAATTACAATACTCCAAAAGGACACTAACACCTAGGTAGGACATTATTGTTTCAAAGGGACATTAGCATGAATCCATAGGTATCTTGGAATTGTGTTATTGTCCTGATTTAGAACTGGATTCCTAAAACTGTGTTGTAGTCCAATCTTGGTGTTGGTGTCCTATTCCCACATTATAGTCCTAGCTAGAGAGAAAAAGGAAATTCCTTTCAAGGTCTCCAAACCAAGAGCAACACTCGGGACCCACAAGGATAGGTTTACACCACAAATCAAACTAAAAAATGATGAAAATGACTAGGAGACTAAGATGAACATTAACATCCAATCTCCAACCCACTAACACATGAAGGAGATAACTCCCTAGGGCTGGGGAGTCAACAAGGGACTCCAAACATGACCAATAACATAGGGAATGAAGGGGAAAGTGTCCAACACCTCTCATTCACTCTAAGACCACAAGGATAACCCAAAACAACACCTCAATGAGGTAGGTTCTCACCCCAAACACTCTTAAAGGCATAATGGGAATCAAAGATTGAAATTGCCAAAATTACATGTTTTCTAAATATTGTATTCATTTTTAAATCCAAATTGAAATTTTCTCTAGTTCATTTTAACCAATATTATAATAAGGGTAAAAAGCATATAAAACAACATGTGTGTTTAACACCAATATAGATACATGGTAAGAGTAATATAACACTGATACCACTTATGTGGTTAGTTTACAATCCTTCCACTTAGGAGGTTACAAAATATTATTACGATTTGATAGGAATCAAATGTCCTAAAATGTACATTTTCAAGATAATAGCCAAGAACTAGATAATGAAATATGAATCCTTTTCATTCTTGATCATGAGCCTGAAGCTCTGTAACGAATCCACTAATACCCAATGGTGGTTCCACACCACCCAACTGTGTGGTATATGCCATGCTACAAGATAGTCATAAGGGCCACAAGTACACTCACACCAAACATGAGATAAGTATTACACACATGCCAACCATAATGCATATAAAATGAGTATGAAGTAAAATTTGGCAAATCCTGGCCAAAAGCATTAATTACCATAGAAATTCCTTTGTTTAAATAAAATATTCTTACCAAAAAAATTATTAACTTGGGCTAACCATAAAATATTTATGTTATCTAAATTGTGGGCCCATCAATATATGCATAGTTGGTTGGCACATTCCCCCATATATTCGTTAGAGTGAAGGATTTGGGACAACAACCACCAAGGGGTTCAAAATAAGTTTTGGATTGGGTAAAGATTCTAAATGCCTTGTGCTTCTAGTGTCTTAGAATGACATCAACATTATCAATTTAAATAGGAAATTAACATCGGAAAATGAAGATTTATTCCTTTACACATTTAGGGAGAAAAAGACTTAAAGATTAAGTAATGTAAGTTGATTTATTTTGCATGCAATTCTTTTGCAAGAAGCTTATGAAGTGATCTACATGTGTCCTAACTTGTTTACATACAACCTCCCCAAAACATATTTTTCTTAAATATTTATAAAGTGACCACTTGATCATGAATGAAATAAATGTAAGGGGAATAAATATTTAGAAACTATTTATATCCAAATAGTGTACACCATATATATCTTTCCCAATTTGGACTACCAAGTAGACACATGTTATCATGTATACAATCAAATTATACCTTAATAGATTATAGGAAAGATCTCAATTTATTATCTATACACGAACTCTACTCTAGTTATATTCTTTGTAATCATCAAATTTGAGGTCCCATATGCCTTGGTTATTAGAGGCCATGCTAATAAATGAGAAAGGAGAATACAAGTGGTGTGCATCATCACAACACAATATTGACAATCATGTTTGATTGTCTTGTTGCTCCCATAGAATTTTGAGGTATGTCTATAGCTTACCCTACACATGGGGGCCACAACACACCCACTGAAAACCTAATTATATACTAATATGAATTCTAAGTGATAAATACACCAATTTTTTTTTAAAAAATGAGTATGGTCCCAAAAGCAAGCAAAAATTAAATAGTTGTGGTGATATGATTCCAAAAGCAAGTAAAAAATTAATAGTAATGATGATATAATCCCCAAAACAAGCAAGAAATTAACAACAATGACAAATATGTTTGTATTTTAATGTGTATTATAAATTTTAGGTGATTAGGCTCCAATCATGCATTATTTACTATAGAAAAATAACTCAATTAAAGAGTTTAATAAAACCATATTCAAGCGATTATCCAATGTTAAACTAAATTTTGGTGATATAATGCCCCTTATAGCTTATCCTATTTGCCAAAAATTGAGCGTCTAGTTTGAACAATTTGCCAAATGGAAAAAAGTGCCACTAAAAAATTACATTTGTCACAATGTTACAATAGTCAAAGTCCATATTACATAAATTCTGAGGCAAGCTTTAATCCATCTTTGTTAATTCATTTTACTTTTTCCTTGGACGACTTAGTTTATTAATAAACTACTTGTATATCTAATTTATGAATTGAGTTGATTTGTTATCCCTTATAAATATTTGTAGAGGGTGTATTTGAAATCCCTATTTTTTGGTGAATCTCATCTTCAAACCCCTCTAATTTATTACACTAGGGTATTGAATTTCATTTATCATTTTCTTTTCTTATTTTCACATTATTAACTTTGTTCTAAAATTCAATTATATATTTTCTTAACCACAAATGTAATTTCCTCCATCATAAATAAAGTTACTACCTTTACCGCTATGAGTTACAATGATATACTCCTTTTGAGGCATATGATAGTGATTTGAATCTAAGCATTTTCCTTTATTCTAATGATGCATCTAGGGATGATCATGGTGGGTCCCAAAATTTCTACCCACACTCCTAGAGGAATCAATTTTCTTTAAGTCCAGGGAAATGTCATTATTGAAGATAGATAGTTCAACTCATTAATATAGTGGGTGATAACAAGACAGTTTTTGAGAGTGGATAAACTCTCCTTTAATTTGGGCTCAATTATACCTAGGAGGGTATTCCTAGAGATAGATCCTTAATAAGATTGAGCATAATTAAAAATAGATAAATTACAAACACCATAGTAGTATCTAGTGTATGCCTAGCCCCAAAACTAGCCACTACATTGAGGACTAATCTACTAGACATATAACCTCTATTAAGTTGATGAAAACATGAAAGTCATGATTCCCTAAGGATAAAAACTCTTGAAGCTCACTAATGATGTTTCCTTTAGAATAATATTGAATCATGAAATGCACGCAAAATAGCTCCCACTCCTAAACTATTGGTTAAAGATATTAAAATGGAAAACATCTTTAACCAATAGTTTAGAGAAAGGGAATGGTTTAGTTCATTCCTTTGGAGATACTCTAATTGATGTCTAAAAAGTTGGTAATCAATCCATTACATATTTCTAAACCCTTACATGTGACATGAATACACACAAGGCTGTAGGGAAAATCATTGGTGATACACATGCTTCTTATATGATGCGCCATACTTTCCCATCCCTTTTCGGAAAATTAGGTCCTAGCCCTACTTCTCATAATTTTCCTTTGAGTTCCACTAGGCTTTACTTTAAGAATTGGGTCTAGAAAATTCTATAGATATTTGTGGAATATATTATGTAAAGGCATAATCCCCCTAACATTTTTTTTGAGATTAACCTAAGTGATAGAGGGTGGTTATTTTATATTAAAATATAATTCTAAATATAAAATGTGGGTGGTTGTGAAACCAAAATTCATGCTAGTTTTTAATCTACTTGGTGAATTAGAATTGATTTCATAAGTTTTTAATTGAAGTGGTAAATTAAAACCTTATTTTTCTCATAAATTTATAATTGAGGCAACAAATTAAAGCATTAATTTTCTATAATTTGTAGTTGATGTGGCATATTAAAACCTAAATTAATAGATATTTGTAATTTAAGTGGCAAATTAAAACTTAAATTTCCCATAAAGTTTAAAATTTGTAATGGTATAAGACAATGGTATCAAATAAAACATTAAATTTCAATAATTTGAACCAATTAACAATAATCAAGTTTGGTTGACATGCATACATAAAGTCAATTTTGGTTGACATGCATACATACAATCTAGAAGAAAATGGAATCTCTTATTGCATTTGTTAACACCCTTACAAAAATCCTATTTTTTTCTTTAATTATGCTTAAAATCAATGTCTAAGTCCAAGTATACAATGGATTTAAGTTTAAGCCTCACATAAATCTCTTCACATGTCTTTGCTTTGTTGGAATCTTGTCAAATTAGGTTAGAAAATATTTTCCAATATTGAGACCATGTTCAATTCTTGTAAAAATTCAAAGTGTAAGCCTTTAAACCATAAACCTTTGATAAACCCTTTGTTACCTTCCCTACATTCTATCATTTACTTTATCTATTTTGAAGTTTGCTTGCTATAATTTATGATCACCATCCATTAATTCATGACTTATGTGTTGTCCTCTTATTAGTAATTGGATTTATTTTTAGAACCAAGTATAAACAATATACCATAATTTTCTTGTAGCACACTTTGAACATTATTAAACCTTTTGCAAAGTGTATTATGTTATGTCTTAATGTTGGCTTGCAACGAGTGGTGACCAAGTCACTTGAGATGTTTCCTTTTTGCTAGGTTCTTCTTTATGAGTAATGGCTTTGCTAGTTATTTTTTTGTGTTGACAACCAAAAATACACTTTAAACAATGCTTAAACCTTTGCGGTGCACTTTATGTTATATTTTTGTGTTGACTTTCTATCAATGACAACCCAACACTTAAGTTGCTCCTTTACACTTGGAAGTTACTAGTAATTGGATTTATGATCTTTGGGGCCTAGCTCCATTAGTCAACTCTTGAACCCTTGTAGCCCATAATGTTGGGTCACTAAGTTGCTAACATGGATTTTCAATATGACATGGCCTATTCACATAGGTTTGAGGTGATAACTTGGTTGCTCTTTCACTTTCCATAAAGATGCCCAATCATTATGGTTATATGACACAATATTATTGGTTACAAGGACTAATTGTTGCAAAATTAATTATCCTCATTCTATTTCACAACGATACAAATTGAAGAAAAACTAACTACTAAGGTAGCTACTTGGTGGCCATCTTTTATTGATTGTGGATGAACTACATGGAACCTTGTGGCAACTAAGCTTTCTCTTTAAATGAGCTCACACTAGTAACTTATCCAAGGTTCCATTATTATTAGAAATGAGTAGAGTCTTTCCTTGTGAGCTTACCTATTCACCTCCACATTGCTTATAACTTATATATATACACACAAACAATCATCTTGCTATACATATAAAGAGCCATTATTGAACTTGCTAGGAAGATAATACAATTAAAGGTTATAATTTGAAATAACCTATTAAAATTGGAAAAATTATGTAGTTCTCATTTTTTATGACTCTATTAAGAAACACAAGAAAAACTAAACCAACGTAAAGATACTTGCAAAACCCAATTAGAAAAAGCTCTTAACCTACAATGTAAGGATAAATCAAGACTATAGTTGTAATGGTATTAAGAAGAGAATAGAAAAATACTTAATCCAAAACTTTTATGATAGTATCTAGAAAAACACAATGAATGTTAAATTAACTCACGATTAGTGAGCCTTATTAAATATTAAAAATTAACTCGAAATTAAGTAGTTGAATCTTAAAAGGCAATTCATCATTTGATAAATTACAAAAAAGAAACACCACAAATATGCAAATGACAAAATGTTATGTATCTTGGGTCCCGAAATCGCTACTCACACTTCTAGAAGGGTAAATCCACTTCAAGGTGAAGGACATCTTTTCTAAAGGTGGATTAACTAGCTCATCAACAAAGAGTGAGTGATTACAAGTCAATTGCTGAGAGTGGATGAACTCTCCACTTTGGGCTCAATTGAATCTAGGAGGGTATTTCTAAAGGTATCTTAAACATAATTGAATCACAGCTAATAATGTACAAAATAGACAAATTATAGTAATATCCATATGTACACTTTGAACCCAAATTTTATTACTAGATCAAAGACTAACTTATTACTATAACCTTTATTAAGTTGATACACATATGTAGGACACGATCCTCTTAAGATGGAAAACTACTAATGACTAGCTTCAAATATTTTCCTTGGATATAAAACTAAATCATGCAGTGTATATAAACTCCTTGCTCTACGCTACCACTTATTAATATTTTTCATTTTTTAGAAACATCAAAGATCAATATAATTATAAAATTGTTTTATTTTTAAAATCATGTAAATGTTTTAATAATATATAATTCTGAAAGATGAATCCATTTGATTTATTTATTTTATTGAACAACAAATTGACATGATTTCATTTTGTTTATTTTTCTAATACAAAATTTAAAAGAATATATACTTTGTTTTATTGAAAAAAATAGTACACTAGCATTAGAATGAGTTAACTATAGTGGAGTTGCAGAGTTGATCATTAGATGCTCAACTCAATCATTGCCTCAATACATAGACAATGAGATATGATAGCAAATCTTACAAATTGATCTAGGTGGATCTCAAAGACCTCAAAATTCAATCTAATCAGAATCTCCTGGAACCAACATCAATGCATAGAGCACAGCGATACAATCTTTACACAACTTGAAGTGTGTCAAAAGGAGTCTGTATGCTCGAGTTATGCTTGGTCAAAGGTTCAGTCGAACAAGCGAATCAAGTGTCCAAAAAGGTGAAAAAATGATCAGCTTAGAATTCATCAAAATTGACATCAAATCAAAGTACTCGTCAAGACGATTCTGACGATGTTCGTTTCGTCGAAAATGGAGTCCGTGTGAGCAAAATAAAGCCAGTCAAAGTTTTAGTCAAATGATGATGTCAACATGTGACATGGCAATTGACTAGATGGTGACGTGGAATTGTAGGTGATGATAAAAGTGTAAAATCCTGCCAAAAATCTTTTCATGCTACCATGCTTTAGCTCTAAAGTCATGTGGAGGCTTTATTCTTTATCTCTTGGCAAAAAATTCCATCGATTCTGGGATCCAACTAGATTTTAGACCAAATCTCCTAAAAATCAAAGAAATTAACTCATAAAAAAAAACCTCCTAAAATAACATTAAATTGTTATTTTAATTTTAAACTAAACCCCCTAAACTAAAATAGCCCATGAATATAATAAGATATGTTTAAAAAACAAATTCCCCAAATGTCTATTCCATTGGAGGTTGTCGTATTGTCTTACTCTGTAAAAGGGAAGCATATTTCTTTTAATGTGGGTTAGTGTTTCTTTGTAAGGCCTATAAATTCCTAAAGTTTCGCAAGAGGGAGGCTTATTCCATACCATAAGTGGTCTTCAATTCTACTATGGGAAAATCTCCCATATGTATGTAAGCAAGTGATAGGCCTGAAAAACAATCAAAGGCCATGAGAGTCTCTGGGTGTTTCAAGTAATTTCTGTGAGAAAATGAAGATAAAAACTTAGTGAGTCTTTTGAGAGAATTATGAGTAGTCTCTTAGAAGAATAGGAAGAGATAAAAACCCATTGTTTTCTTTGAGAGAATTTTCATGACTTTTAAGTCATTATGTAAAGGCTTGATGCCTCATGTATTGTACTCTTGTTGTCGGAGAGAGTTGCAATTTAATTGCTTAGCATTGTAAATGTGACAAAGGAGTTAGGCACAAACATGTTGCCAAATAGATCTTGTCATTGCAGTGTGGAAGTGGGAAGAGCCTGAAGTGTGAGAATCTTCCTTGGAAGTAGATTGTAACTCAATGAAAGACCATGGTGGTGTAAAAGAAGTTTGCATCACAATAATGACATCGATCACGCATATTTGTGGATCCAAAGACGTAGCCAGAATCTGGTGAACTCCGTTATCAATTATTTTGTCTCTCTTTTCTTGGTGCATGATTTTGTCAACTTCTTTACTTTCCTACATTTCATGTGTTTATTTGCTCAATTCACAAGCAGTCAGTTTCGATCTTAAATTAAATCTGTATCATGGTGAATCTAACAGTTGTTAAGTGATTCATAGTAAGGAGTTTACAGATCACAAATCAAGACGAAACAAATTTCCTTAACATCAGTTGACAACAATTGTCCATTTCTCTCACTGTGCAAAGAAAACAAGGATTTTTAGATTCATCCAGAGTCTCATTTTCCATTTGTGGAGTCAAATGTATGAGTTGTTGTCAATAATGACTTGTTAAACCTTTCTTCCCAAATAACTAAAAGAGAATAGAACTTGGTTGCCACTGATAATGCAATTGATTTCAGCTTACACACAATCCATTAATGGAAAGCACCTCTGGGAATAATCTTGTAATAATCAATCATATAAGTCAACATTTATAAATAGTGTAAAGGTACGTTTGTATCTTAAATTGTGTAGTGATCGTTGTCTTTTCTTTATTAATAGATCATGAAGTGTGATTGTTGTCTTCTTTTTGTTAATGTATCATGAAGTGTGATCCAAAATGTTAATGAAAAAATACTAAACAATTTAAATCAGAAACACATTCTTACACTATTATGAACAGTGAAAATATTATAAAAAAATCATTAGTGACTTTGCCTTCACTTCTTAAAAATCAATGAATTATAAGATTCAGTTTTAGATGTTTAAACTTAATGTATAATAGTTTCCTAAGACACCTAAACAAAAGATGAAAATACAATAGGATATATGTTGGAAGTTTTGTTTAGAATTTTTATTGTTTGTCATTTAAGAAATCATTTTGTGATTTCTCATCCATGACCCCTAACTTAGTAGAAGTCATACAATACATTATATTTTGAAAGAACTAAATATTACTCTTGCAAAGTCTAGAATCAATCTTTGTATGTTACATGTTGTAATTAGTATGAATATTATTTTCTATTTAATTATAGAACAATCTTGAAGCTCCAAATAATACCATATTGTTAAGGTTCTTTATATATGATTAATGCAATATGGATGGTGTGAAAATTTGAGGCATATGTTTAATGACGAGAGCTTTTGAAGGTATAATAGACCTACATGAAATAATGGGTATATTTCAAGAGAACCATATTCATTTTTTGTATTGATTTGGGTTTTTGATATGTAGGGTTGGGCTTAAACAACACACACTAAACATTGACTGCTTAGGTGGTTGTGCCTCTTAACTGAACTCCTTTGACCTATGGTGTCCAAGTTTGCCAAATGTGTCATAGGTGATAGTCAAAAAGCATTTGAGTTTTATATTATAGTAGGGGAAAGGTCCCAGTAGCTACCCACCCTATGTTCATGCACCTTAAGCTCCTAAACGACATATTGGATTTTGATAATTTTTATTAGGTTTCTTCATATATGAGTGAAGAGAATAAAATTATTATTTTAGCTTTTGGACAGTTACGACAAACATGGGAGGATTTGTTACATTCACAAAGGTCAAAAAGTGTTCATGTAGAGGTGATGCCAGATACCTATTAATAGATGCCCTAATAACTATGCACTAAAACCACCAAAAAAACTTGCACAACTGATCCAACACATATTCCTCTAATAAATGTTTTTACTGATACATATGCACAAATGCTCTAGTAACCATGCACTATGAGTACCAATAAAGTTGCACAACTCCTCCAATTAATTATTCAAATTTTAACTATTGGATATACAAGTGGGTAGATATTGGTACATGTGAAATATTGTAGTGGGATTTTAAGTATCATGTATTGGACTTTTTTAAAGATAGTAATTGGGGGATTAGGTGGGTAAGGAGTGATCGATTATTGGAACATGGGAAGCAAACAATATAATAATGAAAGTGGAGGATAGATTTAAATAAGCCTAAGTGATAGGAGCATAAGTGAAAGGATTAATCGAATTGCAAAGTGGTGATTACTATAATA
>VDFB02148511.1:0-34525 GCA_007258455.2 Sequoia sempervirens | reverse complement strand
AAGATGTTTAGAGGATTTATGGATACATGGATAAGAGGATTGGATGGTAGGGATATTAGGTGTTGGAAGTAATGGTGGTAAAGTTGATGGTGGGAAATTAGGAGTTGGAAGTAATGGTGGGAAAGTTGATGGAGGGATATTAGGAGTTGGAAGTAATGGTGGAAAAGTGGATGGTGGAAGGTGTATGGTCACATGCTTTTGACATTTGTAAGATGATGGAGGAGGGATGGCAACATATGTTTTAGGGATACAATAGGCTTCATGATGGAAAGTGGACTTAGGATGCATGGAGGATATACCAACATCTTTAGGTTGTTTTCCTTGGGGTGTATGTCCAAGGCCATAAGAGTGTGGAGGGACTTTGACATGGATGGGCTCCAAAATACCTTTTTCATGAAGGTCTAGACCTTTACCTTGGTGGTTCATGTTTTGGAGTGTGCAATGGACAATGGGACTAGGTGTAGGTGGAACACTAGACACGAGTTTCTTATTGGATGGAGAAAATGACGCAAGGGAAGATAATGGTTTTTTTTGTTCTAAGGAGGAACATTCATGAATGAGGGTGGAGAGACCAATAGGATAGGATGGAGGACTTGCAATGGGGTTCATAGTGGGTGATAGAGGATCATTAGGATCTTGATGAGCATTGTGTTCACTTACATCCAAGGTATTTGTTTGATCTTCTATGTGTGTTGGGGAGGCATATGTCTCATCATGGGAAGTTGATATTTGTGTATCATGGATGGGTGAGGTGGCAAGCTCTTGACCATGGAATGCATAAAGTTGGCTAAGGGGATCATCATGGTCTTCTTGATCATAAAAGGGGTCTTGATCAAAGATGAAAGATTGATCATGAATAGCATTAGGTATGTTATGAATGGAATCATTGGGAGGGTGTTGATCTTTATGTGGATGAGGGGGTAATATTTTCTCATGTTTAGGATGGTGCTCTTGACATACCTCATGACTTATTTGAATGGAGGTGGAAGGAGATTTCTCATGGAGAGACTTGTCATGTTCTTGATGGTCAACAACATAGGAGCATGATAGAGGGTGACTTGGACTTAAGAGGGGAGACTCTTTAATTGGCTCAAGGGGTCATGGATGACATGGTTGGCTTGAAGGACTTGGCATGATGTTTGATGACTCTTTTGTATGTTCATGAATATGTGTTGAATGACATGGCGAAAGTTGATTCCTTGCTCGTAGCCCTTGCGTCACATTCTTTGGAGGTGTAGGGGTGGAAGGTGTTGGCTTAGGGTTTTGATTTTGATTGGATGATGGTGTGATAAAGTTATAGGGTGAATGTGCTAGATTGGTATTCCCCTTGTCAATGGTTGCATTAGAATATGAGGAAGTTTGGCCTTGTTGCAAGGTAGAACTTAGAGTCACATGTGTTTGTCGTGATGTGGCTTGATAGGTTGATGTGGCATTGACATGCAAAGAAGTGGATGGATTAGATTGGTATGAGGTGGAAGCGGATGACACATTAGGTTGAGGTGGCATTGGTTGATAATGAATGGATAGGGGATGATGTTGTGGTTGTTGGATTTGACAAGTGGCAATGAATTGATTGGCTTGAGCTAGGAGGTGTTGGATTTGAGGTGATTTAATTTTTTGAAAATTTTGGAAGAGGGTTTGAAGGCTTTGTATGGTTTGGTGGTCTAGGGGTTGGGGTATTTGGTGAAGTGTCTGAAGGAGGTTTTGAAGTTGGGATGCTAGGACTTTGTTTTCGAATGTGGCCATGGTGTCACACAGGTGTGTAAGCTCTTGTGCATCGATTTGTTCATCAAAGTATGCAACATCGTTTATGTCATTATTAGAGGAGGTAGGAGAAGCCCCTCGAAGTCTGATTTTAGGTTTTTGTTTTGTTTCATTATTTGAACTAGAGAAAGGGACTCCTTGAATGATGATCTCGGGCTTAGGTTTTGTCTCATGATTTGGCCTAGAGGGATAGCCCCCTTGGATTATGATTTTGGGCTTATGATTAGGATTGGGCTTGTTTATGATTATGACCATTTTGACAAGTAGTGACTAGGACTTTGTTGGTGATGGTGATGATGTGGAATGATTAGATTGGATGACTTGATTGATTAGGATGAAATGGATAGGATGTGGCTAAGAAGAGTGATTAGGATGAAAGTGGCTGGATATGAATGTGTTGGAAGAACGTGTAGAGTGACTTGTCTTTATGTGTTTGGTGTTTAGCTTGGATTTGGGGAATGTTTATATGAATGTGGATCACACATGTACACACATAAATCACTCACAATAAGACACATAAGAAAATTTGAATTTCAAAAATTTGAAGAATGGTAATGATGATTATTAAACAAGCACACATGGAAGACACATCAACAAGCCCTATGACTAGTCAAGGGTATGGCCAATTAGTTCTTGCTAGTCTGCAATAAGGTTGAATAGGGATGATTTGAAAGAAAAATCTTACCACACAACTGGGAGAAAGGGGCAACCCACCCTTCACCTTCACTTCCAAAAGGTATAAAGTTCTTTGGGGCTTAGCCAAGAGTGAAAATATTTTAACTCCAAAATAAGTGTGCCTTTAGATTCACACTTCGATTGAGGTCATCCCCAAGGGTGATGAAATCCCCTAGTAGGCCTCCTAGAAAGGGTTTGACAAAAGCAAACCAAGTGAGGTGTTTGTGATCACACACACACTTGATTCACACTCACAATTATTAATTGACCCTTAGAAAATTAAAATCTGTGTAAGAAAGCTATGAAGCACTCATTCTTTTTAGATCCAAATCAAATGTGTAGGAAGATAGTGGTTAATTTTAGACCCAATTTTTGATATATGATTGAAAACAAGATTCATTTTAAGAGACCCAAATCCAAATGTGTGACAAACAATCATTAAGAGGTGAAAGATTAAAT
The DNA here is from genome assembly GCA_007258455.2 of Sequoia sempervirens. Lineage (NCBI taxonomy): Eukaryota > Viridiplantae > Streptophyta > Pinopsida > Cupressales > Cupressaceae > Sequoia > Sequoia sempervirens. The sequence continues at coordinate 31,627 of VDFB02148511.1, read as the reverse complement.
GAGTGCACCTGGTTATTTTCACTTTCCAAATTGTTGTTTTTATTGATCCCAATGCTTTTCCAGCTCCGTATGATTCACCAACAAGTCACCAAGACAAAAGAAACAAATTAAAAATATGCTAGAACAAAAGTCCTATGTGCTGAAGAATATATGCAAATTTGATAACTTTAACTCTAAAAAAGTTGATAAAAACCTGTACCATTGGATATCTTATGAAATTCTACCCCATATAAAAAAAAAGCACTGAAAAAGACCAAAAAATGACCAAGATACAACCATTTTAAGATTGACTAAAAAAATGCTGAAACAGTGATATATGCGCTAAAACAGACCCTGTATGCGCCAGAAAAAGTCCCATATGCGCTAAAAAATTCCCAGATGCGCCAGAAAAAGTCCCATATGCACTAAAAGAAGTCCTAAATGCGCTTAATTTTTTTTTTTTTTTTTACAAATTTTTTAATGGAATGGTATATCGCCATTTTGTTCCATATATGCATCGAAGCGTGATCCACTGGATGCCGTGCAAAACCCTCGGTCACGATACGAAACTCTCGAATATTGCTAAAACAAAAATTTTGTGTAAAAGTAGATTTTAGAATCTGAAATCTGTCCGAGAAAACACGCAAATAAATGTTAAAAATGAGGCAAAGGCCCGCGATTGGTATATAGATAGAATTAAAATCAATAGGTTTTAAAATGCATTGAAGACAATAAAAATTTAAATCTATCAAAGAAGCACCATGAAGTACAAACTAGAATGAAAATAAAAATAATAAACAAAGAACATGCAAACCGATTTTCAAACCTCTTGTTGATTTATCTCCATGGCTCTTCTCCACCTGCACAAGGATGCAAGATTTCAAAGGTTGATTGTAGAGGAATGTTGGTTGCTCAATTCTGCAGCATAACAACCTGATGAAGATGATAGATGGTGATTGAAGACTGATTTTGACAGAGTGAAGATGCTAGAAGAAGATTCGATTCAAATGGCTTGTGAAAGGTTTGATTTATAGATTTTTCGAAGGCAAAAGCTTAGTTGGCAAAGATCAACCGTTGAGATTCAGTCTGGTAAGATGAATGGTAAGAGATTTTCGAAAGTTGAGAGAGAGATAGAAGGTTTCCTCTTCTTCAATTTTTCTCATTCAGATCCGAAGGAAGGTTGCCATTTTGAAGAATGAGTTGAAATGAATTTCATAATTAAATAAATTAATTTATTTAATTATATGTGAGGATGAAATTAGAAGTTTGCATAATTAAATAAGTAATATTTAATTATGTGTGAGAGATGATTTTAGAAGGTAATTAAATATTTAAAATATTTAATTATTTGTGGAGTGAGAAAGATATTAAATTAAATATTTAATATTTAATTTAACTATGAGATGAAGGGGGTGTTTGAGAATATTCCATTATTTGAATTCAAATATTCAAATTTAGAATAACATGATAATTAATATAAATAAATTATAAAATTTATTTAATTTAATTAAGAGGAATATGGAGATGGTAAATAATTAAATAAAATTATTTATTTAATTAAGGTAGAAGAATTAGAAAATGAACAATATAAATAAATAATTAAATTTTATTTATATGTAGATTGAATTAGAGATTTAATCCAAATAACCTGCATTTAATTAATTACTGCACTTATTATAATGTGACCATTTTAGGTGCATACAAGAGCAACTGGTTCATTTCCCATATTGATTATTTTCCTTTTAAAATATTTTGTTGTTATCTGTTAAATGAAGGCATTGGTTCTATGGTTTTACTTATGGTCATTTTCATATATGATATTATTGTAAATACCTAGTGTTAGGTCCCTATTTGTTTCTTCACATAGAGATAATTTGAAATGTAAAATGAAATTTATGTTTATTTGGTGATTTAAATTTTTTTTCTTCTTCTTTTTCTTTAGTTTATTTTGTGATAATTTTCTTAACAAAATTATTTAGTATTGAATGGAAACCATCTACTATTGATGCTATAAATGTAATAGTTGATAGAGCTAGTCTCACATAGACTAAATAGTAGAAGTTTGACCATCTTCATATGTTAAAACTATTACATTCTTCTTCACAAACCTTATACATGTTGTAAAACATATTTCTTCATAGTTTTGTGTCATTATACTAGCTCTTGTACTTTAAAGACCAAATTCCACAAGGCAAGGGATTGTCATTACACAAAATGACCATTTTTTAATAAATGAATTGGTTTAGTGACAAACACCTTGATTTTCTAGATGAGTACATCCTCTCATATGGTTGGTTACTTGGTTATGATTCAATGGTGCAATTAGGTACCAAATTGATTTTTATATTATTACATTCTTTTCTGAAACCATATGTCTATGCTACTTCAACAAAAATAGGGGTACTATATTTGAGAGATCATCATCCCACAAACAAATAGAGCTAGGATCTCTATTTTTGCATCAATTTGTGATGATTAAAAATACTTTTGGAATCAATTATAGACATGATTGTGTCAAGCTCTATCCTTAAAGATCATCCAAATTTTTCCTCTTCGTGTTGTTTTCTATTGCAAGGCACACAAACAATCTCCTATAATATACTTTTTATGCACCCCTAAAAGGTTTAAATTATTTTTCGCTACAAATGGATGCATAATAATGTTTCTTCTTGATGTTATTTACCAAAAGTAATGTTAGCGAGCCTTAGCTTCTTTAGTCTTATCTTGATTGATGAGCTCGAATGGAGAAGTAATCAACTCAATAATATTTACTTAATGTATTTGTATTTTCTAGTCTTCTATACTTTGACACTTATGCAACCATTAATCATTAGGTCTTGGGCCCTGCCCATTATTCAGTTGATAGAAAATATGAAACTTATGTCCAATCTTGTCATATAGAAGTAGGTAACCTTTAATGGAAAATAATCAGTCATTAATGGAGTGACCTTGAAATCATAGGGTAAATTTGCTTATCCACTCTTACATATCTTTGGACATGATGGATTATTCTCAAATTTCAAATAATTTTTCTTTTTATCTCAAAAACCTAGAAAAGAATCATACTCTTGACAAGTGATTCCATTCTAATTTGGTGTGCTTGCTTAATTATCCTCTAGATGTGAAAATTCTCCAAGTCTAATGAAAATCATTAAATTTTTATAAATAGAGAATCCATGAAGGTAATATAATACCTTGAGAAAAAAAAAAAAATTTCAATGGTTGTGAAATATTATTGGTAGCTAGCATAGATTGCAAACCATAAGACCTTGATTGTGGCCATAAGGTTGTTTTATTGGCCAACCTTTGGTAGCCATCACATAGTGTAAGCTAGCAGGTGTTCGTTGTCAGATGTCTCTTAGATTAAAATTTTAAAAATTATGATAAACCACAATAGAAGAAAAGGGGTGAACATTCATGATAAGGCATCAATAACAAATTGGTATAAAGGGCAATTCATAGGGCCCCCCTCTATATAGTAGCTATTTATAATGGATCGGGGAGGTTGAGGGGGGAATTGACGAGGTCCTTTCTTTCTATCTTTTAGATTAGATAGATATTGGACACTCATGCCTATGTTTAGTTTTAGTATACTCATTCCATGCAAATCAATTTACACTAATCAGTAATAAGCTACTCTTTGGTGGCCCAAACCAATATAAATAGTTTTCTCCTTGGTCACTACTCTCCCCTCGGAGCCAAGATAAAAAACATAGATATCACTTTGATAGTCTGTTAGCTATAGAAGGGCTAGTCATAAGTGCCCCCCACCCCCATATAGTGACTTAACCTATGTATTATGCCTTATATAGATATACCAAAGATTAGTAAATTAGTTAAGCCCTTAACTGCCTACTCATCTCTAGTCTAGAGAAGATATATCTATCTATCCCATCTATCTAGGGCCCTCACTTCATTCCTAAACTATCCTTCCTCAAGCGAAACAATATGTCATCAATAACGTTCATTGATAATACACCACACTTTGTTTTTATTATAAAATGTCTCCTAATTTTCCCTCTGTTAGATGCCATAGTAGTAATTACCTACTGTATCATTATTGTCAAAAAAATTTAGTGAAAGCAAGAATGTACGTTAAGAAAGTTGTTAGCTTTCTTAAGAAAGAACATAAGTCTTGTTTATGAGAAAGTGCTTTGATGATATCAGAAAATGGTGTTGAAAGTTTCAAGGTCAATTGATATAAAACACACAGAGATAATGACTCTCGAACTACTTTAGATGTTTGTTAAGATAACCGTAAGATAAATTCAATGAACACAATAATCTATTATCCCATCTCCACTTCTTATGTGTTGACTGAGTTGCGTCTGATATGGGCCGGCCCTACTGATGCACAAGCCGCACCTTCTAAATGGCTTGTATGATTAGAATTTAGATCACATCTCTGTCCTCGTGTGCAAATGAGAAATGTGCGGTTCCCTTTGGAAAAGGCTCTTGCAATACCGGCTGCCATGGTGCTTTCAGTATTTACCTTTCTTATCTTCCTCTGTTTTGGTTCGAATGCCCAGTTCCCGTCTTCTTTTCTCTTCAACGAATTCAACGAAAGCGGTTTAATTTTGCTGCAGGGCGCTTCAATCAAGTCGAAAGTGCTGAGGCTAACCGATCAGTCGACGAATGCGGTGGGGCGTGCTCTGTTGGAGGATGCTCTGCATTTGAAGACTAATAATTCTGTTTCATCGTTTAGTACCACATTCGTCTTCTCCATGGTGCCCACTACTAATAACCCTGGACAAGGACTAACTTTCCTGATATCCCCTTACAGGTCCGCTGTTAACGGATCGGAAGTTGGCTATCTTGGTTTGTTAAATGCGTCCAGTGACGGAAGGGAAGAAAACCATTTATTTGCAGTCGAATTCGATACACACCTCAATGTCTGGAACAATGACATCGACGGCAACCACGTCGGAGTCGATCTCAACACCATCAATTCTTCAATGTCTAAGACTGCAGCTTATCAGAGTGGTGAACACTTTGAGGAATTGAAAATGGCAAGCGGGCAGAACATTCAAGCATGGATTGATTACGATGGCCATCGACACAATCTCAATGTTACCATCGCCTTAGCCGGGATGTCGAGGCCTCTGAATCCGCTGATTTCTATGCAAGCCATTGACCTTGCTGACATCTTCAAAGAAGAAATGTATGTGGGATTTTCTGCATCTACAGGACTTAATGCCTTTGAAGAGCATTACATTCTGGCTTGGAGCTTCAATTCGGACGGCATGGCACCAACTCTAGATCTATCCCATCTTCCTTCCTTCGTACGCAAGAGCTCAAAAGAGGTATCCGTAAGAATCAGAGTTCTGATTTCCGTAGGTTTACTTATTTTAGTCGTTTTGGGTAGTCTGGTCATTTGGTACTGGTTGAGAAAGAGCAAGCAGAGAGAGGTTGTGGAAGAATGGGAGATGGAGTTCTGGCCCCATAAAATTCCCTATCAAGAATTGACAGCCGCCACACATGGCTTCAGTGATGAAAGCTTGATAGGTAGAGGAGGATTTGGGAAGGTATACAGGGGAGTTCTGCCCAGCACAGGGCTTGAAGTTGCCATAAAATGTTTGATCAGAGATCTCCACCAAGAAAGGAAGGATTTTGTTGCCGAGATTTCGAGCCTGGGGCGTCTGCAACACAGAAATCTGGTTCGCCTTCAGGGATGGTGTCGGAACAAGTATCAGCTCTTTCTTGTTTATGATTACATGCCAAATGGGAGCCTGGATAGATTCATATTCGGCAACCCACAGAAAATTCTTGGATGGTCGCAGAGGTATAGCATTCTCAAGGGAGTGGCTGCTGGCTTGTTGTATCTCCACCAAGAATGGGAATGGGTAGTTGTGCACAGAGATTTAAAGTCTCAAAATATCTTGCTTGACTCACAATTTAATGCAAAGTTGGGGGATTTTGGGCTTGCCCGTTTGCATGACCAAACTCAGATACCCCAAACGAGTGCTGTAGCAGGAACCTTGGGTTATATGGCACCGGAAATCATGCGCACAGGAAAAGCCACCGTAGGCACAGATGTATTCAGCTTCGGTATAGTATTGCTAGAGGTTGCTTGTGGAAGACGGCCTTTAGATGAATCTGCTGAAACAGAGAAAGTAGTGTTGGAGGAGTGGGTGAGGCAGCTGTATGCGGAGAAGAGGATAATGGATGGGGTGGATACAAAGCTTGGGGGAGAATATAGCGGTGAAGAGATGGAGAGGGTGCTTAACTTGGGAATTGTGTGTTCTCATCCTCAACCAGAGTGCAGGCCTGACATGAAACAGGTGTTACAGATATTGGAAGGACAATCTCCAATTCCGCTTGTTGATATTGTTGTAGATGATCCAGATGCAAACAACTCTCCACCGCCAAGTATTCAGTGAGCAGTGCAGGTTACAGTCCTCCCAGTGCTCGATAAAAGAATAAACAGAAATTGCAACCTCGAGGTAATAATGTGCCGAGTTATCTGAGGAGGCAATTTCAAAGATTAATGATGTTAAAACGTTCAAAACAAGTGGCGAGTATCTGTTAATGTAGGGTTGGTAATTTAATCTAAGAGAGTCATGATAGTAATTTAAATGTAGATTAAATAAAAGTTTGAAGTCAACAATTTTAGGTTGATGAATATTGTAGTTGTTAGGGTTGATCTTCATCTTAAGTTATATCTTTGATTAATATTTGGAGTTGAGTTAGTTTAATAAAATAAATATTGATGAGGAAATGATTTGTGTAAAGAGCCTTTGTAATTTAATTAGCTGATTCTAAAGTTGATAGCCAAATCCTTAGTCAAGAGTTCAATATTGAGTTATTTTATTTATGAAAGGGTTATTTTGTTTTAGTTTAGAATTATTTAAGAATTATTTTATTTACATTGTTCACTTCATTTTTATTTCAAAAACTATATAAAAATTTATTTTATTTATTGAAAGCTATTTTATTATTTATTATTCATTTACGAATTATTATGCTAACATATATAACTTAAGGGCAACAAGTGACAACAAGGGGTGGAGTGTAATGATGTGAACATGCCAACAAAAACTATTAAAGCATTAACATACAAAATGCTTAAAATATAAAACAATTAAAATATATGACCAAAATTAAAAAAAAGTTTAACAAGTCTTAAATATATCATTAAACCATAATTTACTTCCAAATCTAAAATCTTTGAAATTGAATTTCTACAAGCATTGTGTTTATGTGAAATAGTCTAGACAGAAGTTTAAAACAAGTAGTCATACAAGTAAGGTATTGTAGATTATATACATTCAGATGTTTGTGGGCCATCCCCTATAGTTTCTTTCAGAAGATCATCAGATTTTGTGACATTTATAGATGATTACTCTAGAAAGGCGTGGGTATATATTCTTAAAACTAAAGCTAATGTGTTTAGTGCATTTAAGCTGTTTAGAGTTTTGGTTGAAAAGAGAAAGTCGACAAATCAATTAAGTGTTTAAGAATAGATAATGGAGGCGAGTTCAAATATTTAGAATTTAAAAATTATTGTAAGGAAGTTGGGATCAAAAGGCATAAAACCATCATTTAAATTCCTCATCAAAATGGAGTTATTGAATACATGAATACGACTTTTCTAAAGAGAGCAAGGAGCATTCTTAGTAATGCAAAGTTCCACAAGAGTTGTGGGAAGAAGTAGTCTGTATAGCTTTCTATCTAGTAAATCAATCACCATTAGTTGCAATAGATTGTAAAATTCTTGAAGAGGTATGGATAGGTCATTCTTGTGATTACATAAATATAATTTTTTTTGGTTGTGATGCATATGCTCTTATTTCTAAAGATTAATGTTCTAAATTGGACCCCAAATCCAATAAATATATCATTGTTGGTTATGGTGATGAAATTAAGGGATATAGATTGTGGGATCCTACTACCCAAAAAATCATCATTAGTAGAGATGTAGTATTTGATGAATCTCCTCTCATAAAATTATAAATAATAAAAGTTGAAATGAAAGAGGAACAAGTACCACAACATCAAAAAATTCAATTGGAAGCTCATCCATCTACAAAAAATAGGGAGCAAGAAGAAGGAGATGATGCAAAAGATCTAAAATAAAATGTAGAAATGCTACAACTAGATATAAGGAGATCTACATGGGTTAGAAATCCACCTAAAAGGTACGATGATTATGTTTCATCTATTGCTTTGTTTTTTGATGACAGGGAACTTAGTTTTTACCAAGAAGCAATAAATGGTACTGAAAATGCTAAAAGGAAAATTGAAATGAAAGAAGAAATGGATTCCTTGGAGGAGAATAGAACATGGAACCTGGTAGAACTCCAAATAGGTAGGAGTGAAAGAAGAAATGAATTCCTTGGAGAAAAATAAAACATGGGACCTGGTAGAACTCCCGATAGATCGGAAAGTTGCTGGTTGCAAATGGGTCTAAAAATTGAAGAAGGGAATTGATGATAAAATTTAAAGGTATATAGCTAAACTGGTAGAAAAAGGGTATTCTCAAAAGGAAGGCATTGATTTTCATAAAAAAAATTTAGCAGTTGTTGAGCTTGTTTCTATTCGGGTTGTTTTAGAACTTGTTGCTTTACTTGATCTTGAGTTAGAGAAATTAGATGTTAAAAAAATATTTTTACATGGAGATTTGGAGGAGAAAATATAAATGGAACAAACAAAAGGACGTTTAAAATCACAACAAAAAAATTGTTTACAAATTCAAGAAGCCATTGCATGTCTTGAAGCAGTCTCCCAAGAAATGGTACAAGAAGTTTGATTCCTTCATGGTGAGCCAAAATTTTATAAGGAATGAGTATGACCATTTTGTTTACTTTAAAAGTTTGAAATATGGTTTATTCATTATCTTGGTGTTATATGTTGACAATATGCTTGTAGCAAGAAAAAATAGAGTTGAGATCAGTGGATTAAAAGCTTAGATGGTTAGGAATTTGATATGAACAATCTAAGAGTAGTAAAAAAACTTTTGGGTATGGAAAACACATAAATAGGAAACATGGTAAGCTTTGGTCATCACAACTGAAGTTTGTGGAGAAGATCCTCATAAGATTCGATATGATGAATGTGAAACCAATAAATTCCCCTTTAGCTTCTCATTTTAAGATTTCTTCAAGTTTATGTCTTAGTAATAAATAAGAAAATGCTTATATGTCTCATGTATCATATGCTAATGTAGTAGGAAGTTTAATATATGCAATGGTATGTACAAGACCAAATATTTCACATGTAGTTGGTGTTGTCAATAGATACATGGAAAATCTAGGTAAATAGCATTATACAATAGTGAAATTGGTGCTTCAATATCTTAGAGGCACTATAAATGGCTATTGTATCACCTGTAATGATCTTGTAGTGGCTCAGTTTGTGGTTATGTTGATTCATATTTTATAGGTGATTTGGACAAAAGATCTACATTAGGTTATCTCTTTACTCTTATCGGAGGACCTATTTGTTGGATGTCAAAGCTTCAAGAAACAATCGTGCTATCCAATATATAGGAAAATTATATGGTTGTCTCACATGCATGAAAATAGAAAATTTGGTTAAAGGGTCTTTTGGGTGAGTTTGGAAAAGTGCAGGACACAATGATTGTATTTTGTGATAGTAAAAGTGTTATCCATTTGGCTAAAAATCTTGCTTATCACAATAAGATTAAGCATATTGTGATTAAATATCATTTTGTAAGACAAGTTATTGATGGAAGTGGAGTGGCTCTTGAAAAGGTTCATACACCAAAAAATTATGCATACATGTTTACAAAACCAATACAGTTAGAGAAACTGAAGTGGAATTTGAAATCTCTTAGCTTGCAAAAAAGTTGATGAATGGGAATGGGGAAGTATCAAGTAAATTTTTGTCAAGGTGGGGATTGTTGGATAATGACAACAATTAAAACAATAAATCAAAATCTTATCCTATGAAAAATAAAACAATAAAACAAAAACAAGAAAAAGAATAAAATAAAGCTAAAATTTTCTAAGTTTGATGGTGGTTGTTATCTTAGAGATAGTATATATATTGTTATCTTGATGGTAAATCAATGTAATTGTAATTAAATATCAACATCAACATGAAGATTGTAATCAATTTCTCTGAGTAATAATAATACCGATACTTTGCCCCATGGATGTTTCCTTGACATATTGTCAAGATTCTACCATGTAAATAAGTGTCTTGTTTGTTATTCCAAAGTTTAATATTTCATGTTATTTATTCATAACTAACTTGTGCTACAATATTATTCAAGTTTGTGAGGTTTATGTTTCCATTTTTGCAACATTAAAACTATGTTCAATGTCAATTTTTTTTACCCTAAACATTTGCATCACACCAGCTCATTGTCCTTGTATAATAAATCATTAATAATCCTTGGCTAAGTCAAGAGTCCCATTTATTAAATTACCAAAAAAATATTTAAAGGAAGAGTGAGAGCAATTGGAACCTCAAGCACTCCCACCCAAATCATAGTCTAATGTATATGTTTATGTCATTGCAATTCATAATGAAGGATGCAACAATCTTACGACTCTATGATCGAGAATATCCAAAAAACACTAAAATCAAAAGAAAGCACAGATAATTTTGAACCCTCAAATCAAAAGAAAAATGTTCATGAAGTAGCTTGGCTTGAATTTTTTTTTTTGACTTGAATAGTTACGTTCATCATTACCTATCTATATTGCCATTCAGACGTTCAGGTTGTCTAATTTTATCAAGCGTGAATTAAGTTAATAATTTGAAGATTTCCATAGTCATGGTTTTATTTTTTCTTGATTGAAGTCAAACCCAAGGATAATAGGTCCTCATTAGGGCTATCTGTTGAATCTATCAAGGCAAAGAAGGTCCTTTGGATCTCTTGATCTAAGCCTGCTTAGTGTGAACATTGAAAAAAATTCTCTTTTAACAAATAGGGGGCTAGTCATGGATAGGGATCTACCTGATTGTTGATGTATTCTCAAAACTAGGGGGCTCAAGCTACCATCTCTAATTCTACTTGTAGACACTCAAAATTGCACTAAAAATTGTCCTAGGCTCGTGACTTCTAAATTCTCCATCATTTCCCCTTTCATTCTTGATAATTAAATAATTTTAATTATTTAATTATTTTCTAAAGTCATAAGTCTTCTATTAATTAAATAATTTTAATTATTTAATTAATTCATTTCTATATTTATTCTTCCTTGATTAATTAAATAAATTTACGTCACTAGTTAAGTTTCTTTCTTTCCAAAATTAAATAAATTCTTATTTATTTAATTTTTATACCACTTTCTACTATAATTAAATGATTATTTTAGTTATTTAATTATTCATTGGCAACCTAGATTAAATAATTTTTATTATTTAATTTCTCCTATCACCTCTATATCCGTGCCAATCTTATCTTCCACATCAAGTCCTTATCTTTCCATGTCTCAATTAACCTCCACCCTTAATTAAATTATTTATAATTTAATATTGAATGTCAATCCTTATCATTTGCCCTAATTTATTCCTAACCCTAGTCCATACTACATCTTTCATTCTTGTCCATTCATTGTTGACTTTCAATCTTAGCCCTTCATTCAAAATTGCCTTTCCTATAAAATACTCTATCATTGCCATTTCTTCATCTTAGACATCTTAGACATCTTGGAAATCTTGGAAATCTTAGACATCTTGGACATCTTGGGAATCCTAGACATCTTAGACATCTTGGAGAATCTACAAGCTATCTTGAGTCATCTTGCTATCAAGTCTATTAACATCAAGTCAAGTACATCCATAGTCAATTAGAATGTTCAATATTTTGCTTTATCATTGTCATTAGGCCTATTTTCATACTCAAAAATCTGAGGGCAATTATTCATATTTAAGAAAAATGGAGAAGTGCAATGGAGGTGAATCAATGGTGGTATGAAGACTCTTTGGTAATATTGCTTTATGTTTTATGTCTTTATGGTTATTTGTGGTTCACTATTTATTAGGGTTTGTCTATATGCTTTGTAACCTAACCTTTAATATTTTAACCCTAATTACATTGGTGAACTCAACGTGAAAGGACAAAATTGTAGAGATCATATGGAAATTTTGATTTTGCAAGTTGTAGGTATGGATCGACATAATCGCAGGCTAGATCAACACAATCACATTTTACACAAAGCCACAACCGCAAGGCTGAAAAATGCAACTATTTTGCATTAGGGAATTCTTGCATTTTTTCTAATTTATGGGGTTTTAATTGTAGATCTAGGTCATTTGGTTTTCATTTTCTCTTCCTAACTCTATTTGCATATCATATCAGTCATTAGGTTGCATGGATTTGGTAGAATTTTTGTTTTTTTGTGGGCCCAATGATGTTAATCAAGGGAGGTCCACACACCAAACAACACAATCTCAACCAGGAACAACAACTCTACAAGACACAAACTTGAAATTCACCTTATGACAACAAACCTTCACTATTTCTTGTACAGTAGTCCAACTTGGGTAAATCTAGTATATCTTTTAAAGAAGGTCCTCCCATATCAGGACCAATACCTTTTCCAAGTCCCATCAGGGCACCCAACAACATAGCATAAAGCTTCAATAGGTTATTTTGAAACAACTTCCTCAAATCAAGGTTCCAATGCTAACCTAAACCTGAAATTAGGTCTCTTTTACAAAGAAACATATCTCAAAACTTCTTACCAACCTCTGAAACCACATGGGGAGCAATCAATAGGTTACAAAACCAAAGAATTCATAAATTTTTTTCAGAAACAAACTTCCCAAGGTGCCTAAACCAGAAACCCTCCTTTTAAGCAACTTTCCTAGGATTTTATTGAAAAACAAACCCCCATACTTGCCTTTGCCTTACAAAAACTTCAAACACCTTCTATTATCCTTGCACATACTCAAACTGACATCAAATTGTGTTTCCCCAACCAATTTCATGCATTACCATGCTCTAACCTAACAATTTCATAGGGAAAACTCGCTTTACTCTTCTAGGGAATTATGCCCAATACTTTATTCGACCTCCCTTGCACCCAAGAATCATGAACACACATAAAATTGATTAATTCTACCCATTACACTGAGATACAATTTTCACAAAAGGTGGAATGGGGCAGTTTTCATATTGAAATCAATAAAACCCTACAAATAGGGTACTCACAGGTAGTTACAGAAAATTGCCTCAAACACACACCAAGATCAATATTAAATCCTCAAATCAAATGAATTTTAAAGTTAACACATGCCTTGAGAAATTCCACAAGATTTTAGGAAAAAAAGCTACTGTATAGACCCTACAAGTTCTACAAACAGTGATTTACAAGGAATTTTGTAGGAAAGGCAGAGTTCTCTTTATTTGTTTTACTTCAAATCTTCAAAATCAATCATACATCGATGCTTTCCATCCTATTTATGATTTTTCACTCCAAATACCAACTAACCCAATGTACACAACTACCTTTTGAATGACTTAACCATTGGCATTCCACAAATCTGCCTTTTTTCAAACTTTTTTTGCAAGTTTGCATTTTTTCCACAAAATGACAACTTTTGCATTATTTAGCAAGATTATGCAACTTAGACCTCCTAAACACCTTATGACCACTCAAACATGACTCATTACAATATTAAATGGTCTCAATGACCTTATCTAATGAATATTGACTCAAAACACCTAGAGCCTAGTCAACAACAACCTTGATTGACAACATTTTTCCAAAGGTGCTCTTGCACCATACACCCCACCTTGGAATTTTTCTAGGTCTCTTGGAAATGATATAGAAATTTTTTCACCTTTGATCATCTCTTTCCTCTAACCTTCTTGAACTCTTTCATCAGGTACACCTTGATTCACATTGTGCTTGGCCTTCCTGCCCTTACCACCACTTGAATCATGCTCCATCCCCATACACTGATCTGTGGGGTGTCCTTCAACCTTTTCATCATTACACATTGAAGTTATACCTTCTTTCACCTCTGCACACAAATCCTTATTAACTACCTTCTCTTCCATTTTTGTTTCATGCTTAAACCTTTGCCACATACTCTTCTTGTCTTCATTGTTTCCTCTGTCAGACATGCAAACACCTACATCAACAAACTTAGGAACCTCTATCCTTGAAAGTACTATCCCATCAATCCCATTAACCTCTTTTTTAGCAAAATTTGACTGGGCCTCTTCACTCCTTTGTTGTCACTGGACACATGACTATCCCAACCTGAATTCCTTCACTCTTTTCTTGCCTTTCCTCAATCATTTCACTCTTATACTTCAATGTATCAGACCGAGACACTAATCCATCTGATTTTCTCTTGCACATGGAAGCATCCTTCATTCCTACTTCCTACACATTATCTTCATCACTCCTAATTGCTATCCCAACACTATCAAACCTTGAAATGGCTACAAACTCCATACTCTTATCCTCCTCAATGTTTACAATCTCTTTCTTGACAATCATGATGATCTTACCTTGTTCCTTAATTTCTTCAATCAACGGAGTTAATGTGAATGTTTTCCCATCTGTCTCAATTGTATAGGTATTTTGTCTCCCATCATAAATTACAGACTTGTCAAACTGTCAGGGCCTTCCAAGTAATACATGGCAACAACTCATAGGCAAAATATCACAAAGAACCTTGTATCTATATTCACCAATTTGGAACTCAACTGAAGCTTGTACATTTACCACAATGGACTGATTATCACTTATCCAAGATAGTTTATAAGGTGTTTTTCAAGGTACTCTTCCCAATTTCAGTTTGTCTACCATTTCACTAGACACCATTTTGTCAGTGCATCTTGAATCTTCTATCACCTTACATACCTTGTATTTGCATTTGCAAGTCATCCTAAACAATGCTCTTCTTTGAATCAGATCCTTCTCCTTGGATGTCTTTAAGAGTTATCTCTTCATCATCAAACTTTCCCCAACTTCAAGAGCACAACTATTGGAATTTGAACTCTTAGCTTCATCTTCTTGGACAATTTGATTTCTCCTTTCACTTCTCCTTTCTCCACAACTTGATTTAGTACCAAACTTCTCAAGGAACTTGTAAGGTGGATGACCAAACTAATTTCAATTGAAGCACCTACCAACAAATTGGTTTGAATTTCTTCCTCCTTCAAATCTGCCCCTTGAACCTCTATAACCACCTTTGAATTCTGCAAATTTCTCTTCTCTTTTATTTTCTTCTTCTTGGTTCTCACTTGTTTGTCTTGAAGTAGAGAAGGATCTTCTACCCCTTGAAGTGCTACCTCTTCCTCTAACTGTCTTTTCTTGTCTTATTTTTACTTTTTCTTCTTCCTTTAGTGCCATTTGATAACATTCTTCAACACTCCTTGGATTTTTCAAAGCCAATTCATCATGAATATTCAACCTCAGACCACCCAAGTACCTAAAAGTATTTTCATCCTAATTCTCATTATGGTTAGATCTCATACTTAACTTATATAATTCCTCATTGTATGCTTTTACATCCATTTCCTTTTTCCTTAAACTTTACAACTTCCTAAACATATGAATAGAATAATCAGAAGGGAAAAAATATTTACCTTTCATCTTTGCTACCATCTTGTCCCATGTCACAATCTTGGATTTTCCTTGCTTCCTTCTTTCTTATTGTAGATAATCCCACCACAAAAGTGCATGACCTTTTAGTTTTGTCTTTGCAATCTTGACTCTCTGTTCTTCAAAAATGTCTTCACACTTAAAGTAGTTATCCAAAGATGCTATCCAATATAATAGCTCTTCTTCATTCAGGTTCCCACCAAACTTTTGAACATCAATCTTTACCTTATGATTTTCACTCTTGATTTCCCTCAAAAAATTTTCCATTCTCTAATCTTTTTGGATCTAATTCCTCATCTACATCTTCAAATTCTTCATCCTCTTCTTCATTTGAATCACTTTCAACTTTGTCTCTTCTCTTGCTTGTTTCCAAAGCTGACAATCTTTCCTTCAATTCTCTAATCTCTCTAACATACTTATCCTTCAAATCACTTATCTCTTTTTCCATATTCTTTCCCTTAGGAGGCATCTTGACAATATTGCCTCTTCACCTTCAACTCTTTCTTTTGCAAACTTTAATCATCTTCCTCAAAGATCTAATACCTTAGCTCTAATACCAATTGATTTCAATTAGGGGAGTTCTACACACCAAAAAAGACAATCTCAACAAGGAACAACAAATTTGCAAGACATAAACTTCAAATTCACCTTATGACAACAAATGTTCACTATTTCTTGTAGTAGTCCAACTTGGGCAAATCGGGTATATCTTTTAAAGAATGTCCTCCTAGATTAGGGCTAGTACTTTTTCAAAGACCCTTCAGGGAAAATAACAACATATCATAAAGCTTCAATGGGTTATTTTGAAACAAATTCCTCAAATCAGGGTTCCAACGTTGACCTAGACCTCAAATTAGGTCTCTTTTACGAAGAAACATGTCTCAAAACTTCTTACCAACCTATGAAACAAATTGGGAAGCAATCCATAGGATAAAAAACCAAATAATTCACAACTTATTTTTAGAAACACACTTCCCAAGGTGCCTAAACTAAAAACCCTCATTTTAAGCAACTTTCCTAAGGTTTTATTGAAAAATAAAGTCCCAGACTTTCCCTTACCTTACAACCACTTCAAACACCTTCTATTATCCTAGAACATACTCAAAATAACATCAAATAGTGTTTCCCCAACCAATTTCATACATTACCATGCTCTAATCTCACAATTTCATAGGGAAAACTCACTTTACTCTTCTAGGGCATTATTCCCAACACTTTATTTGACCTTCCCTACACCCAAGAATCTTGAACACATGTAAACCTAATTAATTCTACCCAATCCACTAAGATATAGTCTTCACAAAAGGTGGAATGGGGAATTTTTCATATTGAAATTAACAAAACCCTACAAATAGGGTACTCACAGGAAGTTACAAAAAAATTGCTTCAAACTCACACCAAGATCAATATTAAATCTTCAAACCAAAGGAACTTTAAAGTTAACAAATGCCTTGAGCAATTCCACAAGATTTTTGGAAAAAAACCTACTGTACGAGACTGTATAGGGTCTGCAAATAGTGATTTACCAGGAATTTTGTAGGAAAAGTAGAGTTATCTTTATTTGTTTTACTTCAATTCTTCAAAATCAACCATACATCGATGCTTTCCATCCTATATATGATATTTTACCTCCAAAGACCAACTAACCTAATCTACACAACTACCTTTTGAATTACTTAACCATTGGCATTCCACAAATCTACCTTTTTTCCAACTTTTTTTGCAAGTTTGCATTTTTCCACAATATGACAACTTTTGCATTATTTAGCAAGATTATGCAACTTAGACCTCCCAAACATGTAATGACCACTCAAGCATGACTCATTACAATATTAAAATGTCTCAATGACCTTTTTTAATGCATATTGACTCAAAACACCTAGAGCCTACTCAACAACAACCTTGATTGATAACATTTTTCCAAAGGCACTCTTTCACCACCCAGATTTGTGCGACTCAATCACGATATATTCATCACAAATTCTATCAACAAACACCACACTCATATATTCTATGATGTAGTTGCAATTTAAGACAATGCAGTCATAGTCATTGTGACACAACCGCCTCTGGTATTGAGCCGCAATTGTGATTTCCTGTGACACAATTTCCTCTTCATTTACAATTTATAGTTTCATTCAAAATTTCCAGTTTAGGTCTTTAATAGCTTAGGGGTTTTTGGTTACTGATAGTTGATTTCTAGCATGTGGTATAAATGGAAAGGAGACATTGAACTTAAACATTGATAATCAATCTATCTTTTCTTATTTTCATTCACTCATTGGATAAAAATTAAACTTGCATTCACACATCATTGGGCTTAAATCTACCTTACTTTTAAATCTACCTTACTTTTCATCTCACTCATTACTTTTCAAACCTTGTCATTTTAGTCATCATATTTTGGTCAAGCAACCTTGCTTTGGCTCTACCATAGGGTATTTAGTGGTCATTACCTTAGCCTGCACTACCATTTTCACCTACCATCCCTTTTACACTTGTATTTCATTTGACATACCTTAGACACCATTCTAGATTTTGATCTCACCCTTAGACATCATCTTTAGATGCTTATATCCCAAAAAACCACAAAAAAAAAGACATCTTGCATAGAAATTGCCATAGTTTGGACTTCATTGTGACATCATCCTAGTGACATTTTGACATGGGTGATCCCACAATAGTGGTTTACAATTTTTGGCCAAACTGGACACTAAAAGATTCTTTTTAACTAAATCTTCACTTTCGAGCACCTATAGTGGCTAAACTATGAGGATTTTGAAGATGATGCAAACTAAAGTTTTCTAAAATTTTGTTTGTAGATTCTAAATATATTTTTTTCAAAATTTTTGGAATAAATTGCACTTCTTTCCATCTCCCTCTAAGAAACAACATTTTTAAAAGTGGCTCATTGGCTAGCATAACTTTTCCATGAAGGATAAAATTCTAATTCTTGAATTTAAAATTTGTAACTAGGCGATATCTAGTGATTCCACTTGGTTAGATAGTTTTTATATTGAATAATTTTCCTTTAATCAAGTTTTGAAGTTAAACCAATTACAATTGGATATATGGCGATTGTATAACGCGTAACTCTTTATTATCAAATTCAATTTTATTTTTATTGGATCAAGGACTTCAATATCTGGTGCACTCATATTTTTCAAAATATTTTTTTGATAATGTGCAAAACAAAGAGCTTGATTTTTGGTGAAAAACCTACATTCACAAGAAATAAAAAATAAATATACTAATAAAATTAAATTTATTTAAAATTATACTTTTTGGGAAGCTTATAATAAGAACTACATACTTAAAAAAAAAATTCTAAATGAATTCATTTGATCCTCCAAAAGGTAAATCAAAAGCGGTTTTTTATCAGCATTTTGATAGGTGTAAAGGAGACTCCATTATAGGTATGGTTTAAAACTAGCGGGGTTCTCTCCAAGGGGGTTTGATATAAGGTAGTTTGATCAAACCCTCTTCAATTGGAATGCTTTAAATGAAACTTTTAAAGGCTTAAATCATTATATTTTCTAAAAATATATGATTTCAACAAAAATTAGAATCTCCCAGAAATTGTAAGCTAGCTTTGTGGGATCATCGAGATCTTGTCACCTTAAATCCATAACTTGGTATTTCCTTAGGAATACTATTGCATAGCCACCTTATAAATAACTCCAAGTCACTTTCACACCCATTCCACTTTTGCAAGTCTTTTATGGTAGAGACTAGGTTGCAAAGGAAAAGAAAAGAAATGGCCTTTCAACAAGATGATGAATTTGTCAACCACTTTGGAAATTTTTCACAAGGAGCACCCATACCACAAAGACAAATACCTAATCCATTTGAAAGGTTCATCCTTAGAGATCCACAAGGTAATTTCACCATAGAAGAAATAGAAGTACCCTCACAAGATCCTTAAGTGGCCTCCTTTGTAGAAAAAATCGTGGCTTTAGATCCTCAACACTTTTTAGGAAAACTTTTATTGAAAGGATCCACTTTACCACATTGTTTTGATGTTAACACATTGAAAGCTATACCTACATGAAATAACCAAACCAAAGGAAACACCATACCTTCCTCTAGTGGCTCTATTCCACAAGTTAATACATCTATTCCATTAGGAGGAACTACACAACACACTAAAACCATTTATACCTCCCTATCTGACATACAAGGCATGACCCAAGGAATTACAAAAAGAATGAAATCAAACATGACACAACCCATGTCACAACCCTTTGGTACCACTTTTGCTACATCTAATACCATTGGGGCATCATCCTCAAACCCATTTGACACAAACAATACCATCAAGAGACCTAGAATTTTCATCAACAAGACTCCTAAAATAAATTCCACATGAAACATATGGTCCTCTCAACACATAATTACATCACAACCATGACATATTCCTCATGGACATACCCAATTCAATATCGAAGGTTCCATTCCGCAAAACACACAAATTCGTAACCAAGGCCCCTTCATGCAACATGGCAACCAAGGACCTTTTCCACAATATGGCAACCAAAATCCACATTGCCAAACTTTTACAAACTTGTGGTATATACCAACACCAAATAAAAACATACCAAATTAAAATCCTTCATACACATACATTTCCCAAACACAAAACCAAAACCCATCCCATAACATTGGACTCCAAAACACCAACATGAGTTTTCAAAATATGCAAGACCCATCATTAACTCAAGTGAATTTCCTACAAACTCAAATGTTGACCTTGCAACAAAAAATAGAAAATATGCAAATATCAAACAAAAAGACCTACTCTACCCAAGACTTATGTCCTTTTCCTTTTGACAGGAATATATACATGTCACCCTTCCCACATGACTATGTCGTACCAAACTTAGCTAAGTACAAAGGGAAGATCAATCCACTTGAACACATAAGAGAATTTTGCATGACTTGTACATACATTGCATATGATCCTACATACCTAATGAGACTTTTCCCAAGAAGTCTTACTGGCATAGCACTTGATTGGTTCTCATGATTACCAACTGGCATAAGAAAATGTGGAGAACTAGCAAACAAGTTTGTAGAACACTTCACATTTAACATTGACAACAAAATTACCATTGCCACCCTATACCATACCACACAAGAAGAGAGTGAAAATTTTGTAACCTTCTTCCAATGATGGAGAGGCTTGGCTAATCGATGTCCCGCTGAGATACCCGAGAAACATAACGTTGTCATGTTCATTGAAAACTTAACCTCAAACTTGAAGCATGACTTACAAGTGCAATGTTGCACTTCCTTTGCTGATTTAGTGGAAAAAGGCATCATCCTTGAAAATGATTTAATCAAAAAAGGAGAAATCAAGATTCCCAACAAAAAAACTAACAATCAAAACACCTCAAACGATAAGAGCAAATATTGGCATTTAATAAGAATGTGACTAATGATGGGGTTGTCGATGCTAAGACTATATATATGGGCCCTATAATCACACTTAGGGGGTCTAACACATCCAATAATGCACCAAGAACACTTGAACAAACTACCAATGCTGTCCAAAACACACAAAAACTGAGAACACAAAGGAAGTTCCCAAAATGTCAATACACTCCTCTAGGGTAGTTGATTGAATTGGTCTTTAAACAACTCTTACAACATAACACCATAAGATTTCCTAAACAAAAAAAATATAATCTTGGATAGTTTAAACCATCTTGGTGGGATGAAAATGTCTTTTGTGACTACCATCAAACCAAAGGACATAGCTTATCAAAATGCCGACTACTGAAAAACATTATACTTGAGACCATTTGGAAAATGGCACCATTTAACTCAATGGACAACAACAATAATCTTCAAATAGCGACCATAAAGTTTTTATTGATCCTTTACATGACCATGGAAAATGAAAGGCCTCTAGTTTGGGTAATAAGACCAATAACAATTTAGCCAATTACGCTAATGTCAGATATGACTATAACCATACCACTATCATAAATCACATTTGAGCTACCGATGAACATGTTAACACCATTACTATCAAGAAACCTCCCGAATGTGTTGTCAACACTCATCGAGCCAAGGTAACCATTCAAGGTCCCCCTTAGCAACAACAAAAACCACCCAAGTCCCAATACAACTTACTTGATCAATTGGGGAAGACTCCCACATAGATCTCTATCCTAGAATTGTAAAATCACCGAGCCATCCTTGACAAAGCTTTGCAAAACACAACCATCCCCACCAAACTTGACATCAATTGTTTCCAGGAAATGGTAGGCTACTTGACCAATTCCCATCACCAATTCCCATCATGCCACCTTTTTTGAACAAGACTATTCATCTAAAAAGACAAACCATAATGACCCTTTACACCTTGAAGTCCTTGTCCATAAAACCAAAGTTAGATGAGTCCTAGTAGATGGTGGAGCAGGGTTGAACATTTTCACCTTAAAATTGGTTAAGATGTTAGGCTTCTCAGAAGCATGTTTAGATGCCACTAAGAGCATTGTCATCAAGGAATATGATGATGAAGAAAGATCATCTAAAGGAGTCATAACGCTACCTATCAAAGTTGGTCCTACAGTCATGGATACCACTGACCAAGTCTTGGACCTTGACCTCCCATACAACCTTCTCCTATGCCAACCATGGATTCATGCCATGAAGGTTGTCCCATCCACATATCATCAAATCCTTAAATTCCCATACAATAGCATTGAAATCATAATAGTCGATGATCCTAATCCCTTTCAATATTGCAGTAATTTGAGAGGGACCACACAATTTAAATTTCCCTTTAATAATGAGGCCTCATCCTCCACTTCGTCACATTACATTGATCAATCTTCATTGAATAAAGCATCCACTTCATCTACCGTACCATCGAACCCCAAGGCTCAAGTACATGACATGGGATGTGGTGAGTATCGTATGGACAAGTTGTAGACAAACGAAAATGGTAATGTTTAGGCCTCCAACAATGATGTCAAGATTGCTTTAGAAGCTACACAAATAGATGACCGTGCTTGGATTGACATCTCTTGGGATCATGATGACACATCTACCTTTTCCATTTCCACTTCCACTCAAACTTTTCATGTCCATGACAACCCCATGTTTGGCCAAGATATCTATGATAATCCACTCTTTGATCTTGACCCCACTGAGCATATCCAAACATCATTCTTCCATACCACTTGTCCTGCATTAAGGTATGTCCCCCCTACTGTCGCCTCTACTAAGTCATCTTGCAAAGCCGTTAAGGACATAAAAGTTTCCTTTGACATTAGTAGTACTAAAAAGTATAGTCCCAAAGTCTCCATTGTTGGAATTTCCACTCTCTTTTTTCCATCAAACATTTATGTCACTCTATCCATCTCACCCAACTCACTTACATCCATGTGCATCATAGACATGGGTCAACAAGCCATATATCAAGAAAAAGACAAGGGGAAATCTTAGGAATAAAAAATGAATGTGCCCTTTTTAAAAAGGGATCAAGAATCAAATGACATCTTGAAAAGAAATTACTATTAAAGTAATCCCTTTAGTCAAAACAAAAAGCTATTGGGTGAATCCAAAATAAAAGAAAGAAAAGAAGACCAAGACAAGTCCTCTAGCCAAACTCAAAAGCTATTGGAAAAAATTAAAAATAAAAGTCAAAAGTGAAAATAAAAAAATAATTGATCTCCAAGCATGCCCTTCATCAAAAATCATTAGCATCTCTCAAAAGCCAAAAGAAAAATAAAGAACTTTTTAATCCAAAAGTTATTTATTACTTTGATCGAGACTTATCTTAACGACACCTGATATTTATTATGACTTTATCGACTTTTTGATGGATGACTTATACCTCGAAGTTTATCACTTCAACCTGACCTGTCGGTGGTTGATCATTATACCTTTATTTACTTTGACACCTTAATATTTTTCCAACTATTATGCATCCATCGTCGGCATGCCATTTGAACAGTCAATATTACGGATCGACAATTCTACACATAGCTTTTGGAAAGTCTCTATTACAAATCCATAGGTGTAATATGAAAAAAATTGTTACATTGATGTCCCCACAAACGTGCATCCTAGTAACAATCAAAAAAACAAAAACCGGCAAAAATAGTAAAGAGTAGCTAATTTTTCCAGTGAAAACCACTTTTGTGGCGCTTTGATGGGTACACCATGGTAAAATCTAGTAAACATGCCATGTAGTTGACTTGCTTTGTCTTCACCATCATTGCAATATGAATTTTCCTCATCATTTCTCTTTCCCATACCACTCCATACTAAGAAATGGTTGTCCTTTCCATAGCTTGGAAATCCACTGGACATCAAGGTAGTCTTTCCAATCTTAGTCCCAACATCCATTCACCCCACCCTAATAAATTATTGGTCTGTCTTCTATTTGACTGGGGAAAATAATGGACCTATGTCATTGGATCTTACATTCCCTATTAGAGGTTGCTTTCACTCAAAAAGACAAAAATCATAAAACTATCAAAAGGAAAAAAAATCAAATATTCCCAAAAAGACAAAAAAATCATAAAACCTCAAAAAAACCCCAAAAAAATCAAAACATGTCAAAAATACAAAAGCATCCAAATAACTTGCACAAATCCCAAAAACATAGTCAAAATTTAGTCACATCAGTCCATGTCATTGTCAAACTACGTTGCCTCTGCGACTGGATGTAGGAAAGGCCATTTGTCGATGTGCCCCCAAGGCATTAGGTCAGTCCTTTTAGTTTTGTCAAATAAAAAGAAAAAATCATGAATTAGTCCTTTGTCAATAAAACATAGTCATGTCATGTCAAACTATGAGGTCTCTGCACATTGTTACGTAGGCAAGGCCATTTGTCGATGAGCTCCTGAGGCCACCTAGGTCAGTCCTTTAGGGTTTGTCACGTCATTCATAATAAATCAAACAAGTCAACTTGGAAACAAATAGTCATCAAAACATTAGACAAGTCATGCACCAACAAGACAAATAGGTCAACAAATTCACTCAGTAAAATCTAACAAATTGTCAAAACAATCAATTAGTCAAACTGTTAACCTGTCAACTTATGTCTTATATAGGATGTGTCCTTCCTAAAACTAGACATTGTCATTTAGTCAAAATCAATCACTTGTCTTATACAGGTGGTCAAATGATTGAAAACACACTTGAAGTCTTATAGGATATGTTTCCTCTCTTGAAAATAGGCTTCATCAAACAATCAACTTGTCAATCACCTAGTCAATTAGATGTCAAACAATCAAATTTTGGCAAACACACTGAATGGTTGTTGACCTTGTGGTTTGTTTTGTCTTATCTTTTCTTGATTTTTCTTTTAGGTAGGTTACTAGCTTCCTCGAGGATGTCCCATGAAGGATTTAGAGGAGCCATGATGTCTCTTGACTCTTTTCTTTGAGTGTTGTTTGTGGATCATCTTGGAAAAAAGAATGGGGAAACTTCGCCTTTAGTATGAGTCAATCCATTCCTTTTCCGTGACTATTGTTTTTGCAAGTGGATGAATGTGCACACCTTGGTATATCTCATACCATGGTTTTTATTGTCCGTTTGTATCATTTTAATGCCCAATGATGATTAAATGCAAGGCCTATTATGTTTTTGCAAAATATTGGAGTCATTTTAATACTAACATCCATGTCTTTCATGCTAACAATTCTTCCATCAGCATTATGATGACAACCCATATGCAGGTCCACATATGAAGCATCATATAGGAATTATCCTACATACATGTTAGATCATACATATATTTTGCATTAAAAAATAAAAAAATATCCATGTCATTTAGGCATACAAGAATCTGTCTAAATTTCCACTGCATTTGTAATCACTATACATATCTGCATATTCATAATCATTATACATATGTACATCCACTATCATCTCATTTCACATGTATCATAAAACAAATGTTATATCCATATCCACAAATCATTACTAATATCACATTACATAGAAATAAAATAACATCACATCTCATAATCATAAATATCACATGGCATAAATATATGGCTTGCACAACATCATAAACATAAATTCATACATTTACTATCTAGGAATCATAAATAAGGCATTAATATATCAATTAGGGCATCATCATACAGACTGCATCAATATCATACATCATCCATGACATAATACATGCATAATAAAATACTGCATATCATATAATCACCACCAAAAATCATATATATATATATATATATATATCACTCAAAATGTGTCACAGTACAATGTCATAATGTCATATTAATACATAGTCAAAATAAGCACTACCCTGAACTGCCATGCTCTCTAGAGGGTGATCGGTGTGATGGTGGCATGCCATAAGGATGAGATTTAAGTCCTTAAACCTTGTCGCTACTTTGTGACCATCTGTTATGAGACTGACCACTGCTTAGTGCCTCTAATGCACTCGGTTCCCTGTGCTCTGGTAGTACCTCAACCTCATAGAGATATCTGTAGTACTGCTCTCTGCAGCTGATCCTATGAACCTATTTGACCATGGCCAACAATGACCCATTTTAGGTAGCAATAAAATCCAAAGTGTGCTACTCTACTTGTTGTACCCTAATCATTGCAACATCCCTCTCCAACTGTAGAGTGTCTCGCTCTATGCAGAGTCCATCTATCTCCACCCAGACTATCTGGACCTCGAGCTCTAGAGCCTATACCCTAGCTTGCAAATCTTGTATATGATGATCCACACCCTCCTCCCCATCCTTGATGGGTATATCCTTAAATACCTCATCTCCTAAGACAATCCTCTCTCAGAGGATGCACTCTAGCTCACTGATCTCATCCTCCTTCTCTTGTTGCTCCTCCCCATGCCTCTCCTCCCTTGACTACTCTACCTCCATTGAAACCACGTCTACTAACACACCAAGCTTCTCTCTCCTTGAAACTAGATGCTCTCCCTCCATCTCCACATCCTACATCCCCTCCTCCTGTCCCTCCTCCTACCTCTTCTCCTATCCCTCCTCCTTGATAGGAGAGAGTGATCTATGTCGTCTCCTTAGTTCATGCCTCTGTCCCTTGCCTCTACCACCACCTCTACCATATCCTCCATCATCCACTCTATCACCTCCTCATCCTCCATCTCCTCTCCCCTCCCTCCACCTCTTTGGCCTCGTGGTCCTCACTCTCATTGAATCACTAGAGCTGGCTGATTTGGGTCAGTCAAGAGTATTGGCATATGAACCTGTGACCATGCATCACACTTTTTTGTAGTCCCTGCATCCGTTGGACCACCCCTCCATTCCCATGGAAGTTCTTGTAGACCATCAATTCCTTGCTCAACTATCATAACTAGAATCACAAGACCCCATGGTGTCACCTCCCTAGATGACCGAGCAAACTCTACAGTACCTTGTGGTATACCCTGTTGCTCTTCGAACTATCATAGTACCCTATCTAGCAAATGCATGTCAATAATAAGCTGAGATTGGACTATCCATCCAATCAGGTACCTTAGCTACCAACACCACTAAAAATGTTGATCCTCATCTGGCCACTGAGCACAACCCTAGACACTTGTATCACACATTTGTAGTTGTGTTTTAGTAGACCACAGATGCACCGATTCTTAACAATTTTGTTGCAAAATTCTAAATCCTAACCCACCCTAGGCATGTTTTAAACAATTGCATCATCTTGTAGACAATTGCATCAATCACAATAGCAATTGCGGCTAATGAGAAGTGACACAATTGGCTACATAAAATTTTCCTAGTTCCTAGAAATGAGTGAAATGAAAAATTGACTGAGTGGGTTCATAGATACTCACTGAATCTCCTACACCCTCTGGTCATCTGAAGGTCCACACGTGATACACTTTGTGCTTGGTGTGGGGAACAGGTGACATATTGGTTGCCTCTCTCCTTAGAGCTCCTCAATCTTCAATCTTCAAATGTGCAAATGAGCCCTTTGACCCTCAAATTTCCTATTTATACCTCCTAAAAATTAGGGTTTGACTAGGATTTGTGTTGGTTGCACTTTGTGAGAGCTTTGAAACCTAATTTTGTTTACCTCGAAGGTCATGACAATTATTTTTTTCATCACCACATTGGCATTTTTTGACTATTAATTTGACTTTTCAAAATAATTTTCAATTGTTTTTTGAAATTTTTCAAAAATTTGCAATTTTTTTTTGAGGGGGCATGGGTCTACCTTGCTATCACTAGGGCATATCTTTTGACTAAATTTCTTTGATACAATGTGATACACTACATTGTATAAAAGAGGGGAAAAATGTAGACACTAAAAATTGTCCTAGGCCCACGACTTCTAAATTCTCCATCATTTCCCCTTTCATTATTGATAATTAAATAATTTTAAATATTTAATTATTTTATTTATATCTTTATTCTTCCTTTATTAATTAAATAAACTCTATTTATTTAATTATGTCAATAATTAAGTCCCTTTCTTTCTAAAATTAAATAAATTCTTATTTATTTAATTTTTATACCACTTTCTACTATAATTAAATAATTATTTTTAATTATTCATTGGCCACCTAGATTAAATAATTTTATTATTTAATTTCTCCTATCACCTCTTTATTTGTTCCAATCTTATCTTTCACATCAAGTCCTTATCTATCCATGTTTCAATTAACCTCCACACTTTGATTAAATTATTTATAATTTAATCTTGATTGTCAATCCTTATCATTTTCCCTAATTTAGCCCTAACCCGAGTTCATATTACATCTTTCATTCTT
Source organism: Sequoia sempervirens (assembly GCA_007258455.2). Classification (NCBI taxonomy): domain Eukaryota; kingdom Viridiplantae; phylum Streptophyta; class Pinopsida; order Cupressales; family Cupressaceae; genus Sequoia; species Sequoia sempervirens. Next base: position 3,373 of record VDFB02148511.1, on the reverse strand, counting down.
GGCCATTGATTATTGAATTTAAATCTTAGCCCTTCATTCAAAATTATCTTTCCTATAAAAGACCTCTATCATTGTCATTTCTTTAGCTTAGACATCTTAAACATCTTAGACATCTTGGACATCTTGGACATCTTGGGAATCTTATACATCTTGGACATCTTGGAGAGTCTACAAGCTATCTTGAGTCATCTTGCGATCAAGTCTATTAACATCAAGTCAAGTGCATCCATAGTCAATTAGAATCTTCAATATTTTTCTTTTTCATTATCATTAGGCCTATTTGCATACTCAAAAATCTGAGGGCAATTATTCATATTTAAGCAAAATGGAGAAGTGCAATGAAGGTGAATCAATGGTGGTATGAAGACTCTTTGGGAATATTGCTTTATGTTTTATGTTTTTATGCTTATTTGTGCTTCGTTGTTTACTAGGGTTTGATCTATATGCTTTATAGCCTAACCTTTAATATTTTAACCTTGATTACACTACTTATGCTCCCTCTTGTATGCCTAAAAGCCCTCCTATAACGCCTATGGCTATAATCTCTTGCAAGGGACATAGTCATATAAGAGAAATTATTTACAAGCTATGTGGAAGAGGTCAAACCTCCTCTGGTTTAGTTAAAAGACATTGACCTCAACAAGAAAACCCCAATGCATTTCAAATTAAACCTCTTGAATGCCCTCTTCCATGGTGAAGAAGTGAAAGTAGTAGTTTTTGTTAGCAACAAACAATAAAACGAAGCCTTTGCATTTCTATTGTAATGCTCCTTCCCATCATGCTAGAATTATTAAGATCTCATTATAATAGGCTTATTAAAGAAAAAATTTCAACACCCAAATCCTCAAAAAAAATTAATGAACAGTTATTCAATCATAGATTGAATATTAGTAAATCCTTATGTGGAATGCCACCCATCACTATTATTACTATTGGTATTGTATGTTTCTTGGTCCTTTGGACTATTTGGTTTGGTAGATGTCATTAAAATTTCTTCATCAGATCATTATCATATATGAAACTATCATGTGCAAAAATCCAAAATATTGCATAATACATTTCAACCCACATTCATTAAGATAAGCACAGGTTGCAATAATTGAAGTGGGAATTGGTGGTGAATAGGTTATAAATAAATATTGATTACAATAAGTGAAATTCAATATTGTTTGTAAATTCAATTTTTTTTATTAATTAAGGTAATTATAATTAAAAATTTGAGCAACAATTCTATAGTCTACAATTAATTTTATTATTTGTTAATTTTAAAAATGTCATTTTATCTTTCTCTCTATTGATTCATGTTAGAACAGTTGGTGCAAAAATTAAATTAATATTTAACATTTTTCTAAATTAAATGTTCAATACATTAAATTTTTTGAATCAAGTTTCAACTGTATGAATTCCTTGAATGACATGAGGTAGAGTAAATTACCTTAAAAACAAATTTTGAATTCCATTGTTGACTTTAAAATCATTTTGTATCCTTGAATACCATTTCTAACCTCATCTAATTCTATGCATTTAGATATGCACAAATAAAATTTTATTTTTATTTTTAATAAATAACTATATTCGGTAAGAACTTTCACTCAAAAAATTGTTTTGCATGAAAAAAACAACATTTAAGTGGTTGAAACATTCCTTTCCAAACACTTAATTTTTTTTTTTAGCTCACAACTAATATTTTCAATAAAAAGCCTACATTTTTTTTTGTTTCAGACACAAGAATTTAGTTGATCTAAAAGCTTAATTATTTTAGATCTAATTTTCATTTATTTTGAATAGATTGAAGCATAAATTGTAGGGAGATTAGTTTTGGTTTGTCTCATTTAAAAAAAACTTCTTTGGTTGGGTTTCCTAAGATTTTTCTTGCAAAATTTTCCCATTTTTCTCATCAGTGTCATTGACAACACAACACAATTTGTGCATAATCTTGAGGTAAGTCACTTGCCATGGTTTTAGTGAATGTTTTCCCTATTAATCATACAAGCCACAATGTAATAATATTACAAATTTACAAAAAATTAATGCTTCTTAAGATCATTTACACATGTAGGACATTATGTATATGCTAGATATTGTAGGCTTAATTTGTGGTAGATGCAACTAAAAGAGAAAATGAAAATACCTCTTTTTCATTTTTTCTACTAGAAGAAGTAATGGAAAATAACTAGTTATTTTATAATGTAAATCACTATTAAAAAAATTTCAAACAACAAAAAAAAGTGTAAATTGAAAGACAACCATGTTCAACCAAGCTTCACAACAAACCAAAAATCCAAATGAAGAAATTAGATACATCGAACCAAGAAATTGCATTTTGGGAATCTATTTTCTTTCAAAAAAAATGGTTACCAATATCCTCTATGCAAAAATGTACCTTTGTGGAAATTTTACTTAAACTAGAGCCAAAGATATGAAATATTCATTGAGGAAGTATTTCCAACATTTAAGAGTCACACAAGGACTCAAGCTCTCAAGATCACTTACAAAATAAGAAATAACCTTCCACATGAGAGAGTAGCAAGATAATAGATTGTTTGATTATAGATGCAAATAGTAATACAAAGATCAAATGGATCAATGATAGTACATAATATACATATGAGGCCTTTCTTATATAACCAAGGTGAGAGAATAGGTGAACATAAGATTATGGAAGTGTCACAGTCATATGATAAGAGGGTACAGGAACATGGGGAGCCAAAAAGTGGCCACCCATCTTTGAATTTTAAAAAAAGCCATAATGCCAGTGCATTATAATGTGCTTGAATGGTATGAAATCCTCACATTATGGCTTGGTGTGATCAAGCTTTAGGCTCAACCACACCAAGGCCATAACACAAGCATATTTTAACTCATATAAACAAAAAAAAAAAACATTTCATCATTCTTATTTTTTGTAAGTTCCTTCAAACTTGTGGCCTGCAAACCCTCAAGAGTGTGCTCGCATTATTGGAGACCAATTTCTTCACCAAATTGTTGATGAATCTTCCCCAAAATGTTGCCATGATGTCAAGGACATCAAAGAAGTACATTTTTATTGTCTTTTTGTGTGAATTTGTTACTAAAAAGGTAGATTTAATATTTTTTTTGATGTAAAATATTTAATTTACACAAATTGATAATGAACCTCCTACTCCTCAAAATACTTAATCACCTAAACAAAAAATACCTGATGAAGAACAACCCCAACAAACATCTCCAGTAATTACTCAATGTGCCCCTATAATACAATAAAATTTAATGGGGAAAATTGAAAACAACAAAAACCACATTGTGGACATAATTTCAAGGTTGAAAGATCTTGCAAGTTCAACATCGTATAGAGACATGCTTGCTCAATCTCTTGAATCTATGTTATCAAATG
>VDFB02148509.1:0-20271 GCA_007258455.2 Sequoia sempervirens | reverse complement strand
TTTGGGAAATCGAATAGGAAAGAAAGAAATACATATTCTGGCAAAGAATTCTGAAAAGCTAATCACAAACAGGGAGCAGCGACTGTGGTAAGCCCATCATCATTTTGGTATGATATTTTATTTGATGTTATGTTTATTATTTGTATTTGCTGTTTCTATATGTACAGAGGTCTGCAATTACATAAGCCTATTTGTATTCTATGATTATTTTGTAGTATGTTTCTCATATAGTAGTCTGTGAATGTAATACAGTTTGTAGATGAACAGGTTAAATATTTAATTATTGTATGCACATCATACTTTGTAGAGAATTCAATATTTATTAGTCATGGTGATAATAGTGTGCATAAATCTGCATCATCTATATTGGCTAAATACAAATAAGGAATCTGTATTATTGATTTGATGTAAATAGAATATGTGTCTACACTTATCTTATGTCATTTATTCAGTAATTGAGATAAGAATCTGTGCATTTATATTATGGGATAATATTCATTGATTTTTGCTTCCATTAGAGATTGATATTCATAATATATGACTACAAGCACTAGCCATAATAGGGGAATTGAGGACCTATGAGGAGGGGAAACAGTGTGTGGGTCACCCTCTAAGTACCCTCCCCATATGGATGGCAAGGGCCACATGGGCCAAGAGGGGTGTACTGCTCTTGGGCTTAGAGGGAATGACTGCTCAGGACACCCTACTGTAGTTGCACCCTCAAATCCCCTACATAATTAAGCAATAATGGTTCTGATAAGGGGAACGGTGATAGGATGCCTCAATAGGTACCCCACCCATATGGATGGCAAGGGCCACATGGGCCAAGAGGGGTGTACTTCTCTTGGGCCTAGGTTAGAGGGTTTCTTGGGCACCCTATCAGGTCATTATGTCCAAGGAAGGATGAACTAGAACATCTAAAATGTATTCTAGTAGGATATTGTCTCCATTTCATAAATGTCTACTAACATACTTGCAGGTCTAAACAGGTAGTTGTATCCCTAACCATGTTCTCTTGATTTTCTTATATATGCATCCTAATTAATATTATCTTGTAAACATTCTCTTTAACTCTGTTTTGCAGGGGTCTACTCACATTATAGACATTCCCAAACCCAAGGTGATCACTTGAAATTGATAGATTAGGGCAGATTTAGGGTTATCCCAAAAAGGGGACATTACAGACTTGGTGCTATAGCATCCCATATCTTGCATTGGGGTGTTTTGGCTTGAGAAGTCTTTTGGAGAGATTTGTTGTAGGTCCTTGCTTTACATATTCTCTTTCCTCACAATGCTCCCATTTTGTTCTCATTTAGTGTGCTTCTAGTCCTCTTATTGATCTATTAATGTCCTTATATTGTCCTCATGATGATTAATTGACTACTTTTATTGGAATATGTATATGCAAATCAGCTTCACTTGGCTAATGTCATTGTTCACAATTGCAATTTTCGTTTTGCCTGCCTTAGCTTTGGCTCCATTTGACCATTGATGTTGGACAAATAGGAATGATATTTCTAGGGATCACACTCGTATATTTTGTAATGCTCAAACCTCTATATATCACTTCTAACACACCACCAAAACACTCAATACATCATATGTGTAATGTCCCCATTTTTAGCACTACACTTTCCAGTGATTGTTAGCCTATTCCCGGATGCCTGTAGGCTAGTCAGAGGCAGAATTAGGGTTTCCACTTCTGAGGAGGTTTTGAGGTTTTGCATGCGAGAGTTTCTAATGCATGTCTGGTGGTGCTTTCCGGGTTTTTGGAGAGCTTCGTGATGGGGTAACATGCATGACAAGATATTGATTTGCATTCTCGGCTGCTTTTGGAGGCTTGCATGTTGGAGTTTTTCAATTTGGATTTTGGATTCCTTCTGGGTTTTCATAGTGCTTCGCGGTGGTGTGACATGCAATGGAATCAAAGAACTTTTCCGGACTTACTATTTTTAGTAAGTTGTGACGGTTGCTCAAAATGTGGAGAAAATGAGTTTGGAACAACTTACTATTTTTAGTAATATGCAATTTTTAGTAAGTTCTATTTTTGGAAGTGCTATTTTTAGCAGTAGTTTAGTGCAGCAGCTATTTCTGGCAGGTCAGCTTGAGCAGTGGTCTCCAACATTTGAGGTGATTATTTTGGCAAGTTTGATATTTGATGAAAATAATGTTTTAAGTGAAAAATATTTGGCTAAGGCATGGAGGACGATTTTGGAGAGATAAGTGATTTTTATAATTAAAGCATCATCGAATCTAGCAAATAGCTTTCATTCATGGATAACCCCTATGAAACTTGTCCGCTTCTAGGTTCGCGGAGTTCACACGAAAAATCTGGTGTGATTTTCAAGCCACCCTAAATGCTCTTAAAGCCTCAAACAAATGGGGCTTTGAGCATCCCCCATGTTCGCTTCATGAAGACCTTCGAACGAGCCCTTCTGTGGAAGTCTCACCGATCATACTTAGTTAAATTCAGAAAGATGCAACAGCCAAAAGTGCGCCTAACTCATCTGAATTTTGGCTAAGGTTGAAAGTGCAAAGGGCGCTTCAAAATCAGCTTAATTCTCGCGATAAAAGTGTGATTTTCCAAAATGTGTAGAAGCCGCCTAAAAAGTACATTTTACACATTATTGCTGCCGACTTAGCCAATTTTTGATCAGGGCATTATTTTTCGTGACCTTTGCTCTTTCTAGACTTAGTCATTTTTGTGCAATGGTGCTGAATTTTTAGTACTTTTACACTTTCTTCCGTGACTTAGCCACCTTTTGACTATGGCATTATTTCTTGCACCTTGCACTTTTCCACTTAGTAATTTTTGTGCAATGGTGCTGAATTTTAACACCTTTTACACTTTTGGCGCTTTTATCTTAGTCTCTTCAAAATTGCTCTATTTCCATTCCGACCTCGCTTTCTTCGGGCCTCAAGATCGCTTTTCCTCGTGCCTAGTTGCTCGCTTTCATGCTTGATCAATCTCGCCCATGCTTCCCAATGCTAATTTTCCCGCTAACGCCTATTGATTCACCATCCTTGCGCTTCCGTGATTTCATTAAGTGATCCTAAGCAGACATCTTCTCGATCCTGAACTATCTCTGTGATCTACAAAGAAGTCGCTATGCAATAAGTTGAGGATGACAGTTTTTCCCAAAGCCTCAATACATATCATTTGCAATATATGGCTGACACTTGATAATCTCAAGACGCATCTTCGCGGGTGCAAGAAAATCCATTCATTTTCCAAAAGGTTGATCACAAGAGCTCACACCCTTGTAGATTACGCAGTCAACCCAGATGATGCATTCATACAGGAGACCAAGAGGAAGTATGAAGACTTCGCGCCCAAAGCAAGGAACCATGAAGATTCTTGATCTCTGATGTTGAACATTTTGATGCTTCCCATTATGCATCTTGTAAATATTTCTTGACATTTTGTCTTTTTGTAAATTGTAATTGCACCAAGTTCGAGATGTAATCTTTTGAAAACAAATTACACTTTGACTTTGGTCCGCTAGGTGAGATCTCCAAACGCTTCACCCAACTTTCTTTGATTTCCTCAATTAGATCTTAATTTTGCCTATCCCTCTTTTCTATATAATGTGAGGGATTTCATTAAAAATTTATCCTTTAGTATTTTACAACGAAGTGCTGCCCCTTTTGAAGCAGAATTGTGAAACTTTGTGTTCATGCTTTGTGAATGAAATTCGATCAATAAAGAAGAAGATTGCAAGCCAGACTTTGTGTTGGATTCGATAATCTTACGAATTGATCTTATTTGGTGGTCATTAGCTGATGGAATTTGAAGGACTCTAAGTAATTTATGTAAACTTTGTGTTACATCCATTGTTTAGATTTACATTTGTGTTTTGTTTAACTTTGGTTGAATGATCTACAAGACTTTGTGCTTGTAATTGTTCATGCTCTTTGATAATTTTGTTGGATAATCTACAAGACTTTGCGCTTGTAATTGTTCATGGCTGCTCGAGGAATTGCTACGCCTAAGAAGACTTTGTGCTTCTAACGACAAACGCACTTTTCATTAAATCTACTCATTGATAAAGCTACTGAAATCCACTTTGTGTCTTCATGAGTTTCCCTTTTATTTTACTTTAGTTTATCATTAATCATTCCTGTACATCTACTTTGCTTTGACAAGACAGAGGTATTGGTAATAATGCTATTGATCGCTTAAAGTTATTAAGAATTGAGATCAAACAAGGAAGCATTGTAAAACATCTTCTTTGAAAAAGAGAGAAGGATGAATGTGACACACCCCCTCACTTTGTAAGCATTGTGTACATTTTGTAATTACTTTATTTGTTTTACTATAGCTTCTATCAATAGTAAGAATGGAACCTCCCCTTTCTAAGAGGAGATATTTATATCTCACATAGTTGTGGCTAAAGTCCTAGTTGTGTAATCTATTGAAAAGCTGATTACATAATTTCACCCCAAACAATAATGTTTATTAATTAAACATTTTGGAGGCTTTATTTGGAAGATTATAATGTTTTAAGTGAAATATTAACTTAGGCAAAATGGACGCCTAGTTTGGAGGAATATTTGCAAATTATAAAGTATTTCACTTAAATATACTTGGACGCCTATGTTATGAAATATTTGCATTTTGATAAAGTATTATTCCTCGTGTTTTGGACGCCTAAAGTCAAGGAGGAAAGGGTTGGAATTTAAATGAAATGCAAATATAAATTAGGCACTCAAATGAGAGGGAAATGAAATTGAATTTGGAGACAGAAGGCTATAAATAAGAGTGTTGGGCTCTTTGTTTAAGATCCATTGCTTATCATAACAAAATGCTGCTGAAATTATTTCAGAACCCTTGCTTCGAGGAATGCATACCTCCTAGCCTATATTAGTTTCGTACTTCAGAGATAGTACCTAGCTGGTTTGAGACTGCTTTTTCATTCAGAGGTTGCAGATAGAGCTTCACAAAGATGGCTTCATTTGATATTTTCTGATTTTGGAGAGTTTTTATTAGTTTTGGTGATGCTGGTTTGGTGCTTGGCTGAAGCACATTTTCGATGATTGCTCCTTGCTCAAATTTTTGTTGGTTCTGGGTATTGTCCCATTGTTCAAGTCTACCTTGGGCGCCCCTTCTAGCTAAGTTTCATATTTTAATATGCAGATTTGGATTTTATATTGCAGAAGTCGCCCTTCTTGAGGCCGTACCACTTCATCTTGCCTGGCAAGTGTTTAGATAATTCATAGAGTTGTTGTTGCAGCTATTTCTTTGTTTGTACTTGGTCACCCTTCCCATATGCTTCATTTGCACTTGGTTTGACATCATTCGGAGAATTATTGGCGAAGTTACGAGCATAAAGGTGAAATCTGTACTTGCTGGTTTGAGTTTTCAGTTTGCTGCAAATTTATATTAGACCTGTTATTTCAGTCATTTTGGCCATATTTCATATGCTGGATGTCAAGTACTTGTTAAGAGATTATGCTCTAACCATTTGGTTATCATAGAACATCTATATCTCATTGCTTTTGCAGATTATACCTCATATTGTAACGCTGAATTAGTAGTACTGATCAACTCTTTATATTTCTGCAACTTACATTTTGTATTCCCACTTTTGGTGGAAGAGGCTGGCCACGCCGCCTATTTTACTTATTTGCAAAATCATATTCCCACGGCTGTGGAAGAGATTGGCCATTGCTCAGTCTTCATTGTACTGCATTTAGATCCTCTTCACCATATGTTAACACCTCACCCATCTTGGGTCTTGAGTGCACATCCTTGGTGTTGAGTTACTTTCTTGCGTTGCATCTTAATCAATAGATTCTCTGCCATATGATAGCGCCTTACCCACCTCGGGTTTGGAGTGCACATGCTTGGTGTCGAGTTTACTTTTCTCAAAGATTGCATCATTTTCAATTTTCCTCTCACATATGAATGTTTTACATACCCACCTTGGGTTTGGAGAGCACATACTTGGTGTTGAGCTTTCCTTCAGCATTGTATTTTCCTTCAGTTGCTTCTAACGACCCTCGGCGCCATATGTCAACACCAATCTCATCTTGAATTGTGTGTGCATTCTTGGCGTAGAGTTACTTTCCAGCAGAGTTTGGTTTTGGGCTAACCTTAATGGGTGACTGTTGTGCTTGAGTTGAATTGTTCATTGAAGAATTGGAAAAAAATTTGGTCTGGTTCATTACAATATGTACCAAAAATCACAACATAACAATGAAAGTACTTATTCCTCCAATAATGCCAAGCATACACATTTAGAAAAATGCCAAGAGGGATCTTTGTGCCTTTCTCAACCCCATTCCCATGGGTTGCCTTCTATCCAGAGAGAACCAAAGCTAAGTGTTTAACATGAATATCATCATACAACACCAACATATATACAAGAAATGAAGTGGCCTCAATCCAACTTCCATACAAAATTAAGAGCAACACTTGCTCTTCCAACATATATATCTAAACAAAACACCACAAGCTTGCAAAATATAAACAAAAGTTTGAAGCAAAAATGCACATATAATAAACTCATCTCTGCACTTTTCAAACGCATGCATACAAAGAACAAATTGCAGAAATGGAAAAGATGGCCTACCTATCAAGATAGAATATAATGGAGGTGAAGAATTTTTCTCCTTGAATCCTTGTCTCTATACTCTTCAAGTTCTCAACAGGCTATGAGGATCTCTAGAAAGCTCAAGAAATGTCAAGAAAACAATAGAATTCTAACAAAAATCTTCCAACTCTCTTCAAAATCTTCAAGTCAATATTACAAAAATGAGGAATTCCGAATTAGCCTTTCGAAGGCCAAAAGAGAAGGCTTATGTGAGAGTACCATGTCACACATTTCCATCCAATAGGATGGAGACACATGGCATCCCACTTGCCAATGTATCCATCCTCTTACTAGAATTAATTGCAAGGCCTTACCTCCCCGGTGCACCCACAATAGGCACACCATGTCAAGGCATGGTGAAGTGGATTGTAATCCACTTGCATATCCTTTGGGAAGATAAAAGGATTGTCCAAGCAAACTCTCCATACTTCTTAGATGAATGTTCTTCCCAAAGGTGGAGTGAGTATTTATATTCATACATCACACTCAACTTAACCCAAAAAAATACCCTATCCCAACATACCAACCCAAGTGGGTTAAAATTACACAAATATGAAGAAATCACTTTTTACACTCATTAAAAAAATAGCCCAAATAATAAATCTGAGTTTGTATTTTCAAGAGTAAATAAGTCATAAAATTCATCCACATTAACAGTTCTAACAAAATAATAATATAAGACTAAAGATCAAAATAATAACCTTAGACTAAATGAGTGTAAAAATTCTGAGCCAACTGATTTTTGAAAATCCGAGTCATAGTCCTCAAATACTAGTTGATCAAGTTAATCAAAGTCTTGAACATCCAACCAAGTTTTATCCATAAAAAATGTCAGAACCCTGGTGGTTCTCAAATTGAAACCCTAATTGTTTTTGTATTGTTTTTGCAAATTTTCGATTTTTTGTGTTTTTGAAGTTTCTTACAGGCAAAATGAAAAATTGCGATTTCTCTAGAAATGCTAAATAAATTCATAAAAAATTCAAATCAAATCTAAATCTTCTCAGAATGATCTTAAATATGCCAGAGTTCATATGCGCACTGTTTTATTATTTTTTCCAGAGCTTTTACAATGAAGAAAGTTGATAAATACATAAGAAATGAATTATTTGTGAAAAGAACCTGATGGCGGCTGTAATAAATGCTGAATGGTACGGCCAGAAATAAGAATGAAGCTTCAGGCTCTGAAAACGATGCAAGATCTCCAAAAATGTCCCAGAGAAATCCAATGCCTAGACCTCAATGCCAGAATCTGTAAGCAGAAGTTGAATCTTTGAAGGAATAAAGGTACGGCCTTGCTGGTACGGCCAGGTACAGCAATGAATTAAAAAGTACGGCCTCTTGTAATATGTGCCAGAACACTGATAACTGATCTCTACTCAAGTCGCCCCTGTCTGCTGATGATTATCTCTGAAAACCTCTGCCAAAAAGGATGAATAAGCACAATCTGTGATCTCTGTGTGAAATCACCAAGTGCAAGCTTCAGCTGGTATTTCACAGCCTCAGTCTGCCTGATCTCTGAAGAGTTTTCGTTCTCCAGAAACATTCGTCTGCCGGAAACCCTAGGGTTTGCAAACTCCAAAGCTCAGATGCAAGAAGACAAAATTGAATAATAATCAAGATAGTTCGATTTTGTCTTGAAGAGGTATATATTGCTCTTTGAGAAAATTCGACCCAACTCACTTTAAAATAATCATTTAAATTAAATGATTTAATACGCCTTTTAAACTTAGGAGAAATCATTAATTATTGGCGTCCCCTTTTTAATGAATATAAAATACTCATTAAGTCACTTTTAATAATATATTATAAAGTATAATTAAATACTTTATAATTAAGCCAAATAATTAAATATTTAAATATTTCAATAAAGTGACTTTATTATAAAGTCAAAAATATTAAATATTTAATAATCCATTAAATACTCCTTATTTCTCCATCTAAACAACCAACTGCTGAACTGGGTCGATCCTGAGCTGAATGGCTGAACCAGGTGCCCTGCCCGAAATAGCAGCTTCCGCCTGACCTCACTTTCTAAAAATAGAAAGTTTCCTGAAAATACTCACTGGAAGATTCTGCGAAGGCCCAACCTGATACAACTGCAAACTGGAGCTACCAAACACTGAGCAATGGCTCCAGATGATCCTCTGCACACTCCTGTCAGCCTACGAGGATCGAATTGATAGGCTAACCTTGTCACCAGCTGTGCTGACTAGGATGGGGACATGACAGTCCGCCCTCCCTGAAATTGCTTGTCCTCAGGCAATCTCAACTCTGGATGCTGTAAGATCTCCTCTGACTCCCATGTAGCATCCTCAACTGGCAAATCTCTCCACTTGACCAGATATTCCCTGATCACACGCCTCCGTAGGTGTCTCTCTCTCATCTCGAGGATAGTCTCAGGTACTAGTATCAATTTCCCTTCATCATCAAGGGGTGGCAAAACTGGAGAAGGTATAACATGCTGACCCAAAGCCTTTTTCAGGCAAGAAACGTGAAACACATTATGGACCTTGCTATCACCGGCAAGTCCAACTCATATAAATCTCACCACGCCCAGTCACCACCAATCAGCATGGTGTCTTTAGTTTCTTCCACTTCCACTCTTCCAATGGTGAGTAGGACTAATTTTATTACCTACCGCAACATGAGCAACGAGCACCCACCAAAAGTACTTCAACCTTTCCACGCAAGATATCGCTGGCTGACTCAAAATTTGATATTGGTCCCTATGAGGACCATGGTCCCTACTACCGTGATTCTGCTATCCCCGTGACTCGGCACTGGGCTATCGCCATCATCAAACTTAGTGCTTCATACCCGCAGATAAAGCCAGCGGCAACACCAGATCGGCCATATGTTGTTCTAGAGCTGGTACCAGCCACCTCGCACAAGTAGATCCATCTCACCCAAGCTCTCTGCTGACCAGCTATATAATTACGCAAATAACCCTCCACCCACTTATTAACAATCTCTGTCTGTCCATCTGTCTGCGGATGGTAGCTGGTACTCGGTGTCAGTTCGGTCCCACAAAGCCTGAACAACTCCTGCCAAAAGTTGCTCATGAACCGACTGTCTCTATCGCTGACTATCGTCCGAGGCAACCCATGCAGCCGGAATACCTCTCTGGAAAACAACTCTGCAGTCTGCGATGCTGTGAAAGTAGTAGTAATCGGGAAAAAGTGTGCGTATTTAGTCAACCGATCCACCACTACGTAGATGCAATCTTTACCCTGGGCTTTCGGCAAACCCGTGATAAAATCCATTGATAAACACTCCCACTTCCTGTCAGGTATCGGAAGTGGCTGGAGCAATCCAGCAGGATAAGTGTGCTCCTGCTTGTTCTGTTGGCACACAGAACACTCACGGACATACTGCAATACATCAGTTTTCAGCCCTTTCCAAGTAAACCGCTCCCGGACCATTTTGTAAGTCTTGTAGTATCCAGGATGGCCCGCCATAGGAAGGTCGTGAAAGGCTCTCAAAACTGTAGTCCGTACCTCAGAGTCAAGAACCAAAAGAATCCGCCCCTTGTAAATGATCAAGTCATCTACAATAGTGCAATTCGCCGCCCTCGGCTTCCGTCTGCTAACGATAGAAGGCCTATGGGTTTCAGTATACTAGCAATAACTGGCGCCTCCAATCCTCTCGTGATCTCGTATAAGGCATCAAATCAAATCGCCAGACAAGGCGGCCAAATACAACATTCTGCTTTCCCTTAATGAAAGTGATATCGAAGTCATATGACTGCAGTTTACTGACCCATTTTTGCTGCTTCTCATTCAAGTCTCGCTGTCCTAGGAAATGTTTCAGGCTGTTATGATCTGTGCGTACACTGAATTTGCTGCCTACCAGGTACTGCCTGAACTTAGCCAATGCATGCATAATGGCTAACATCTCCTTGTCATAGATACTGTAAAATCTCTCAGGACCCCTGAGTTTTCTGCTCTCAAATGCAATCGGGTGTCGCTCCTGCATCAAAACGGCACCAATGCCCTCTCCTGAAGCATCATAGAATAAATCAAATGACTTCGTAAAGTCAAGCAATGCTAGCACCGGACATGAAGTCATGATCACCTTAAACCTGTCAAAGCACTCCTGCGCCTGTGGTGACCAAAGAAAAGCCCCTTTCTTCGTCAAGTCAGTAAGGGGTGCGGCATGACGTGAGAACCCGCTAACAAATCTCCTGTAGAATGCACACAACCCAATGAAACCTCTGAGCTGCGTAAGGTTCTCAGGTACCGGCCAGTCAACAATAGCTCAAACCTTTTCAGGGTCCATACTCACTCCCTTGGCACTGATGATGTGCCCCAGATATAACAACTCCTCCATGCCAAGCTCACACTTGGATTCCTTAGCATAGAAAGACTCGTCTGCTAAGATACCCAAGACTGTATCCAAATGAGCCAGATGCTCATCCCATGACCGGCTATAAACCAAAATGTCGTCGAAGAAGACTAACACAAATCTCCTCAACTAAGCACTGAAAACCCTGTTCATAGTTGCCTGAAAGGTGGCAGGTGCATTGGTTAACCCGAAGGGCATAACCAAGAACTCGAAGTGACCGCAATGACACCGGAAAGCGGTTTTCTCAATATCCTGCTCCCTCATCTGAATCTGATGGTACCCCGATCTCAAATCAATCTTCGTAAAGAAGACTGCTCCGTGCAACTCATCTATCGGCTCATCAATACGTGGAATAGGGTACCTGTTCTTGATTGTTCTTTTGTTGAGCTGCCTGTAATTGATGCACATCCGAAGTGATCCGTCCTTCTTCTTCACCAATACAACCGATGAAGCAAAAGGGGACTTGCTAGGTCTGATATGACCCATAGCTAACAACTCATTAATGGTCTTCTCTATCTCATCTTTGAGTCGTTTCGGATGTCGGTAGGGAGTGATCATAACGGGCTTTGCGCCCTCCTCCAACTCAATAATGTGCTCCATACCCCTGTCTGGAGGTCTACCAGGTGGGATATCACTAAACACTTTGGAGTGTTTAGTCCTCAAAATCTGTATGTCAGGGTGGTACTCACCCTTCTGCGGCTCCTGCTGGGCTGGCATCAACATGCACTCAGCCGCCCAGTCAACCATATCATGACGAATGAGCCTCTCCATCCGTCTGAATGAAACCATCCTCAGATTACTGTCCCGAATCGCCTTGATGACATGTGGTCTCCCGTCAACCTTGAATTTCATTTCCATATCCCGTAGGTTGAGCGTGAACTCACCCAAATCATGCAACCATGCCATCCCTAATACAACATCTGTATCCCCCATATTAACAACATAGAATTCAGTCTTGAATTCATAGTTGTTCAATCTCATCGGAAGATCAGTAATCTTTTTGTCGCACCTGAGAGTATACCCGTCAGCCACCTTGACACGAATACCCTCGAGAGCCTCCGTCTGGATGCCACGCCTCTCAACTAAACGTGCATCAATAAAATTGTGTGTAGCACCTGTGTCCAACAATGTAATCACTTTCTGACCTGCTAAGAGTCCACGAAGTCGAAATGATCCATCTCTCTGAAGGCTGGTCAAATGGGCTTCCTGTAGCTTCCTTCCACCTTCATGTTCAACCTCATTTTCGGACCTCTCATCATCTGAATGCTCGGAATCAGCTTGCTGGTCTGATAGATCAGATTGCTTTTCGCCCTCGTAAAACCACTCCATTTGATTATTTTTGACCTTCGGACGAAGTGGGCATATATGTTTTTCATCATAGGGTGCCTTGCACCAAAAACATAACTTTTTCTTACGCAATTCATTCAACGTTTCCCTGTCAAATGGTGGTGCATTCTGTCTCTTAGGATCCGGTTGATCCTTTCTTCTGTCAAAAGGCCTATTCCTGTCATTGTTTCTGTCAAAAGGCCTATTGGGTCTCGTGTATGGTGTTGACCCTGAATTGAACTTGCTGCGAGGTGCTGCAAGCTCCATGCTTCTCGCCTTCCGCATGGCCTCCTGTAGCGTGGGTGGGTCAAAAGCCTTAACCCAACCTCTCATGGGTTCTGTCAACCCCTCAACGAAGAGTATGATGAGTCTCCGTTCTGAAATCCCTGTGACCATGACTGCCACTCTCTGAAACTCACCAATGTATGCATCCAAACTGCCAGTCTGTTTGAGCTGAGCTAACTCTCTGAAATACAGTTCTGGATCCTTATTATCAAATCTCTCTATCAGTCTGCTGGTGAACTCCTGATAGGTATTGACCGCATGATGGCCTAGCGTATACATGCCATGGTGCCACCAATCATGTGCTACTCCGTCAAGATGTAAAGTAGCAAATTAAATTGCCTCATCCTCCTGCATAGGTCTAAGTGACAAGTAATTGTCCACCTCTGGACCCAAGACCTCGCTGATGTCTTTTCAGACCCATCAAAATATGGCAATGTAATCTTGCTCACCGAAATCTCTATTCACTCGTGTTCTCGCCAGCCGATGTCAGTGTGGGTCTCATACAAATCTACTTCCTCCTCCTCGGGTTTATAGACATCTATAAACTCATGAAATGGGTGCTCGCCGGATCTCAAAGCGCTTAGTGACATGTACTCACCATGAAATTAAGTCCGCCAACGACATGCCATTCTCGGTGGCTGGAACTCCCCGATGTCAGACTGATGCTCACTCGGAGTCCGAGGTGGAGTCTCCTAGGTAAGAAAGTAGGTCGACCGCCTATTGGCCTCGGTAGATTGGTGACGGCCGCTTCCAGGCACGGATGCCACCGGTCGATCCAGACCGTGTAGTCCCTACTGGCCTCATTCAATCACCGTAGTGTGGCCGTAGGGTGTACACCGCCTAATGGTACCATCACCGAGACATCATATCCATCATATTATCGCGGGTTCGTCGAACTCTCATCGTGATATCAATTCTCTCAGATTTTCCTCGATCCCTCAGCGAAGTCTCCTCGCAGGAAGTCTCACGTCAGCCATTAGGGTTGCAACATCGCTAATTACCGGACCTGATCTCGCGGAATACCAAGCACTCGGATTAATCGCTCGACCTCGATAGGTGGACTCGTCTAACTCGCCTTTTGCCTCGCCCTCACTCTAATAACGGGAATAGATCTCGCTCATGAAAAAAAGCAACCAAAAGCACACCGAATACTCTAAAAGCAAATCAAATAGCACAGATGGCAGGATAACTGCGTTCGATACTACTAACCCCTGGTGGTTCTCAAATTGAAACCCTAATTGTTTTTGTATTGTTTTTGCAAATTTTCGATTTTTTTGTGTTTTTGAAGTTTCTTACAGGCAAAATGAAAAAATTGCGATTTTCTCTAGAAATGCTAAATAAATTCATAAAAAATTCAAATCAAATCTAAATCTTCTCAGAATGATCTTAAATATGCCAGAGTTCATAGGCGCACTGTTTTATTATTTTTTCCAGAGCTTTTACAATGAAGAAAGTTGATAAATACATAAGAAATGAATTATTTGTGAAAAGAACCTGATGTTGGCTGTAATAAATGCTGAATGGTACGGCCAGAAATAAGAATGAAGCTCCAGGCTCTGAAAACGATGCAAGATCTCCAAAAATGTCCCAGAGAAATCCAACGCCTAGACCTCAATGCCAGAATCTATAAGCAGAAGTCGAATCTCTGAAGGAATAAAGGTACGGCCTTGCTGGTACGGCCAGGTACAGCAATGAATTAAAAAGTACGGCCTCTTGTAATATGTGCCAGAACACTGATAACTGATCTCTGCTCAAGTCGCCCCTGTCTGCTGATGATTATCTCTGAAAACCTCTGCCAAAAAGGATGAATAAGCACAACCTGTGATCTCTGTGTGAAATCACCAAGTGCAAGCTTCAGCTGGTATTTCACAGCCTCAGTCTGCCTGATCTCTGAAGAGTTTTCGTTCTCCAGAAACGTTCATCTGCCGGAAACCCTAGGGTTTGCAAACTCCAAAGCTCAGATGCAAGAAGACAAAATTGAATAATAATCAAGATAGTTCGATTTTGTCTTGAAGAGGTATATATTGCTCTTTGAGAAAATTCGACCCAACTCACTTTAAAATAATCATTTAAATTAAATGATTTAATACGCCTTTTAAACTTAGGAGAAATCATTAATTATTGGCGTCCCCTTTTTAATGAATATAAAATACTCATTAAGTCACTTTTAATAATATATTATAAAGTATAATTAAATACTTTATAATTAAGCCAAATAATTAAATATTTAAATATTTCAATAAAGTGACTTTATTATAAAGTCAAAAATATTAAATATTTAATAATCCATTAAATACTCCTTATTTCTCCGTCTAAACAACCAACTACTGAACTGGGTCGATCCTGAGCTGAATGGCTGAACCAGGTGCCCTGCCCGAAATAGCAGCTTCCGCCTGACCTAACTTTCTAAAAATAGAAAGTTTCCTGAAAATACTCACTGGAAGATTCTGCGAAGGCCCAACCTGATACAACTGCAAACTGGAGCTACCAAACACTGAGCAACGACTCTAGATGATCCTCTGCACACTCCTGTCAGCCTACGAGGATCGAATTGATAGGCTAACCTTGTCACCAGCTGTGCTGACTAGGATGGGGACATGACAAAAAACATAAATGCCAGTCAACTTGCCCACAATCTTTCTTGCACAGTGGGGTTGGATGGCTGGATGTTGGGGGTCCTATCCTAGCCAAGCACATTGTGGGCTCAGACAATTCCTCTCATGGACAACCTTCTCAAATTCCCTTTGAAGTTATTTCTGGACATACAAGTGTGTGAACATGGTTGTTCTATCCGCTTGGACAGCCTAGACATACAACATTACTTCGACCTCTGGAGCAAAGTTTGAAATTTTGCTTGAAATGGGATCTTTCTGATGCCATGAAAACTTAATTGTTTTTTGCCAATTTGGACAATGAATAAATGAAATCCTAGGTTTTAGGGTGCCTGACCTCCTTGTCCTACTTGCTTTTCTTTGTTGTTCAAATGTGAGTAACTTCTAATGAAATTGTATTATTGTCTTGTAACCCTACTGTTTATGTAGAGCATATTTCTGGAAGACCTTCTATAACTCTAGTCTGCCTTTGTAGTTACCTTCCCATGGTTCATAAGTCGTGACATTGTCGGCAGTTTATTGCATTATTCATTCTTAAATGAATGAACTGTGAGATAGTTCTATAGTCTTGGAGTTATCTAAAATGCCTTGTATATGCATCGAATATTTTCTGCTCCAGGGATAGAATATATAGGCAAATTGTTCAATGTTCAATGAGGCATCCTCAAAATTGGACTTAATGAAGTATGGTGGGTGTTTCTCCTTAATGATAATGCGTTGTTGCCTAAGCCTGAATGCTAGCCTTTATACTCCTGGTTGTGATGATAATTGGCATCAACGACGGATTGTTGTCCATTACTGTTGTCTGTGAAGATGATTTACAGGCAATGTTATTGTCAACTTCAATTTATAGGTAAGTACATATGCAAATATAATATCCTGATGACATATTTCACTTTCTCAGAGCAATCTTGTAAATGTAATATGCCCTTGCTTGTGGGGTTGATGGCTCCATTCTTGACCTGTTCATTTATTTCTAGCATTCAGACATCTTGCTTTGAGGAGGAACTTCCTCTCCCTAATTGCCTGCTCTTTTTAATGGACTGATATATTTATCTTCATCTGTTGATAACTTGATATTGTTCCCCAAGCTAGACTTCCTTTTTCTTTAATACTAGATGCAATTGTTTTTGGCATTTTGCCATGATGGTCAAGTTGCCCAAACCTTACCAACTACTATAACTCAGAATCAGGTAAAGCATACAAAGTACACCAATTCACAATGTCACATAATAGATAACCATGTTCGCTTTAATCTGTGGCCTTCTTTCCACATGACAACTTACACTCCATGTTTAGACTTTTTTTTTTGTTTAATCTTCAGGCCAGTTATGCCCACTTATCATGGTAATTGGAAATTAAAACGATGGAATAGAGCAGTTTACTCACCAGATTAACTTTTATTGAACTATTGTCATCAGTTGAAGGGCTGGGTTTTTGTGTTTACTAGTTATGACTTGTTTTGCAATATGATCTTGAGTACAATATCAAATTTTTAGTAATCATCTAACTTGTTTTACATTGGCAAAATTGGCAAAATTTCAAGGTCATATTATTTTCAATTTGGTGCTTTTACAATATGCCTTTTGAGATAAGTGACAACTAGTGGAATGAAAAAAGTGCTTACCGTGATGAGTATTTGGACAAGATGAAGAAAGATTATGTAATCAAGACAAAGGCATCTGATTGTTTTCATCAACTATTGGTGTACTGTTTGTAGGTTTATCCCATTTGCATTATTTCCAAGTTTGGTTCCAGAGAAGGCAGTGACTATAAATGGATCAACGTCTTATATTCTTGCATGTGCATTGGACCCTTTAGTTAGTGTATATACTTTGTGAACATGCATGGGAACTTTCTTTTTGTATATGTATTCTTACACATGCATTGGACTTCTTATTTTAATGGCTGCTTTTAGTAATAGGTCATGTGGTATCTTTCTTGTAGATTTGAGCATTTTTAATATAATTTGCAACAGTGATATCTATTTTCTTGGTTTTCATTTTTGTTGTAATCAAAATGAGTATGAACTATGTGTTTTTTACTGCAGGACCGGGAGCTCCTTCAGTTTTTAATTGTGTAAGTCATTTCCACAGCTGTTCATTTATGGGAAAACTATGTGTAGTTTAGAATTGGTCATTTTACAATGCACTTTATCGTTTATCAATAAAATATGCATATGAAAGATAATGATTGTTGAAATTCTTACCATTTTTATTGTTCAATAATTGACTCCACCAAATTAGATCTTTTAAGATGCAATCCATGGTATCTAGTGACCTTTTCCATGCTTTGAAGTTTATGCAATCTTTTGTTATGTAATTCTTTACCTTTATGCATAGGATAAGATTGACCAATAAATTTTGGTTAACAATGAGGGTCCTTATCAATGTTAAGGCAGTTATTTTACTCATCTATCTTAACTCGATACTAAAAACAGTTAAATAGACTTGAAGATGTAACAATGAATTTCCTGGAGTCCACGTTTAGTGGCCTAAATAGTTGATAAAAGAGAGAAAATACAATCATTAGATCACATGATTGAATGTTATTGCGTTTTGATCTAAGCAATGCAAATACATTGAGTAAATGGCAGCTGTTGGAGCGAGGTGCAAATTCCATTGCTATTAATGCATTAAAAAATTGCAGTGGGAGTGTTTCCGTTTTTAGTGTTATTGCATAACCAGTAGCTTGAAGAGGGTAGTCAGCAAGAAAAGAATCAGTGTAAATGGTGAATTCAGACTTGGTGCTTCTATCTCCCCAGCCACTCTATTAGAATCATTGGACATGTTAATCATTAGCCATTTCTTGGATTATCTCTTGACTTTCAGCCAACCTAGCAGCATATGTTTTGTACATTTCTAATAGCAAGTCATGATAATAAATGTTGTATATAAATGGCATTGATTTATTTTATTGATCTATAGAGATGTTAAATAAAGTGTTATAAATGAGTATTATATTTTATTCAGTTGTACTGATTTGTAATGACTATATATCCATGTTCCATAGGGACACATTCCCTTTGAAAAAGTGCTGCTTTGGGGATGGGGACAAAATGCCCCCACACAACCACCTGCAGGGGGGAACGTCTTGGGGATGCTTCCTTGAAGAGGACATTGGGGGGACACCTTGACATTCCCAGGATGGCCAGGGGATGCCTGGGCGTTCCTCAATTGTCTCAGGGATGCTGGGGAGTCCCCATTTTGAAGAAAATTTCTCTATTTCATGATAACAATTTTGGATTTTTGTCAAAGCATTGAACAGACAGACAGCATGATGGCATGTACAAATGTTTGACCTTGATAAAAAAAATTAATATTTAAATGATATTGGAGGCAAAATAGACTTTTAAAATAGCTGTTCTTGTTTTTGACATTTGTTTACTTGGATGCATGCTCTCTTATCATAACTTTATGAAGTTGGTGATCAAATATTTCTTAATTCATACATAACAAACTCCTTGGGCTTAGCAGAGAGTGAAGAAAGCAGTAAAGGTGGGGTGGCGGTGGATATTATTGAGTTCTCATGAACTTTTGAGTTTCTTCTGACTGCTTTAAGAAGTTTGTAAAAATAGATAAATAAAAAGATTTAAGAATGATGATATTCCTCTCCTCAACCGTGCAGCCCTCATCATTTAGACTGGTCAGATTCCCCGGCTTTACCTTTGGTTCTCCGAAGAATGAAGATTTGGTGTTAGAGAAAACATAGGAATTGCAGGGAAGACTTTTACTTATAATGATATAATATATTTTTTTATTAATTAGTTTAATAATTATGAATATTAATTAGTTATTGTAATAAATATAAATATTAATAATATTAAAATTATGTATGCATGTATGTATGTACAATATATGTGTATCTATGTATAACCATATTAATAATATTTGTGCCATCAGCCGCTGTCCCCATGTCCCCTTGTCCCTCGTTCTGAAACTCTGTTGAGCATAGTTATATATGTTATTATTTGTGCATATTTTTGTATTTTAATAATATGCAAATGGAAAAATATGTTTAATGAAAATTATTGAATAAATAGTCACAAGCCAATTGTAACTCTAGGATATGTTCATAACATAGTTACCAGGAGATTCATATCCTATCCCCTGCTACTTGTCTCCCATACTGGAAACATGTTCCTGTTTTCGAGACCTCTATGGAGGTGTCTCCAAACATTAGGAGACTTAAGATGAAGTTTCTTTGCATCTCCTACACATCTCCTATAAGCATCCCTTGAAAATGAGGAAACTACCAATAGAGCTTTTTCAAATATATCACATAAATTGCATTGGATTTTCTAAAAGTGCTGATATATGATTGACAAAAACTAAAAGAACTAAATACACTAATAGACTAGTAATTTTTTTTTTTTCATAAAATTTAACAAGTTGCTTTTGGGGCAGATAATTTCCTTATTAAATCCTAAAATGTAAGAATATGAAGTGAAACAATAATAAGGCTAAAGGTGTGTACACACATTAAAGTTATCAATTGATTGAAAATATAGTCATCTCCAAGTTTCTCCATACTATGTTTTTTAAAATAATGGGATTCACCTCCTAGCTTCTTTGTCATCTCCAGGTGATTATGGTTTTAAATATTTTTTTGTATCATGATGATGATTATCAAATATTAATATGACACATCTATTTCAATGCTTTAAAATGTTAGCTTTATTTTTAATTTTAAGATTTAGTATTTAGCATTTTTAAGTTATAATTAATTTGTCTAATATATATATATATATATATATATATATATATATATATATATATATATATATAGCATTTTAGTATTTTAATTTATATATATATTTAGCCATCTTGAAGTAACCATTTCCAACCCTTTTTAAAAATGGCATATCAGTACCCATCCCCATCTCCCATACCAGTACCACTACTTGTCTCTTGGTAACTATGGTTCATAATAAATAAAATTCATAAATAAAACTATTTAATTTGTTAATTGAACCTTCAAGAACAACCTATAATAGAATTGCCAAGAAAATGTTCATCATGATCTTCCATTTAAGAGAATTTGCAATTCAAATGCATAGGGGGATACACACATTCCATTATCTTCATTATCACCAACAATGTAATTTC
>VDFB02148508.1:0-25354 GCA_007258455.2 Sequoia sempervirens | reverse complement strand
GAATGTTTTGAGGCTATTTTTTGGTTTTTTTTGATTTTGTGATGTTTGGGGATCTTCAAGATTTTATTAAATGTTTTGGATTTTGATGTTTTTGAATGTTTTTGGATTTTGATGTCTCGGGGCTGATCAAAGATTAGCCTTGCCCACATTTAAGCTCAGAGACGACGTAGTTTGGATTTTCAATGTTTTTGATGTTTTCTGTTTTTGACTTGTTTTTGGATTTTGATATGATTTGGATGTTTTTGGATTTTCGCATGATTTTGACGATTTCAATATGGATGTGTATGACGATATCAGTGCTCTATTTAGGATTTTGCTAAAACCAAGCGAAGTTTTATCGATTGAATTGATGGATTGATGATGATGATAACATTGTTGAGGATACACAACAATGCAAGGATTTGAATGATCAGGATTGATGATGATAACATTGTTGAGGATGTACAACAATGCAAGGATAGTGTTAAGCAACACAAAGATATTCTGCGATGATGATTTTTGACTAGATTTGATTAATCATGATTGATGAAGCTTGGTTTGAAACAAAAGTTGTTCGAAAGATTTGATGTGATGATTGAAGGGTGCATTAGATGCGACTGATATTGATCATTTGGATTGATGTTCGATGAATGATGAAGATTGATAAAGAATGTCTTCTCATCAGAATATGCCATGGGCTAGTGATTTGGATTATTGCTCACAAGTTCTTTAACCATTTTGATTTCACATTTTCCAATGTTCAGATCACCACATAAGTTGGAGGAAATAGACCAAGATTTATTCTTGAAGCAAGATGTACATATCTGCCCCCAATGTCTAACAATGTATGGAATGCAATGGTTGGATGCTCAGATAAGTGTATGTGTGGATGGATATGGTAAGCATGCAAAGGATGCCAAGGATTATCTTGCGAGAAGATATAATGTTCAGATAAGGAATGCTCATTTGGATACTGCTTCATGGCTTAGATAACGCTAAATAGGATAGGATCAATGGAAACAACCCATGTCAAGATATTTACCATAAGCAAGCATAAAGTGTGCCCCAGACTTTTATCAAGATCAAGATAACTTGCATGATGGACGTAGATGGATAAAGATGGATTGGATAAATGGCTTATGGATGGATGGATTTATTATGGATGATGGATTGAATGCTCATTTTATTACAGATGGGATGAGATGGCTTTCATCTGAAGTGGTGCACATAGATGCTCGATTCTACACATGATGCCCATTTGCCAGGTTTTCATCATGGTCTTGCCCAAAGCGCCACCGTAGTGATTTTCACTAGAGGACGATTTTTTTTTCTTTACTATTTTTATCCTTTTTCTAATTTTTTGATTTTTTTGCTTTTTTGAGTTTTTTATTTTTTTTGTGAAACATTTAAAGCTCATGTTGAACCACAAGGTGTTGCTGATGTAGGTGCCTTTGTCAAAATGTGCCACCGATATCCTACCTGAAGAAGTTTTTTACTAAGATATGAGCACTTGAATATAACTTTTGAGATTCCTAATCTGCTTTATTGATACTAGAGTTAACTTTATCTTTGTGCGCACATCGTGATAGAGTCCTTCAGAATCCTTATGATGGAGGGTTGTTGCCAATACATGGTTAATTTGAGAATTGGATATTATGCGTGGAGGCGTGGATGGAGTGTGTTTAGGGATAAGAGATGGATTGGTTGACAGCTTGGAATCTTTGACTCTCCAAACTTGGGAAGATGAGCAATGATGGGTGGATACAGTGTGTGTGGAATTAGGACGAGCTGCTTGATACACTTGTAACGTCGCTTGAAAAGCTTGCTTTTGCTTTCGCGGACATCTTTGATGGATACTTTTTCCTTTTTTATTTTGCCCCATAGTTTCTTTGACTGATAGAGTTTGATAGGGATGATCTTTCTTTGTATGCTTTGGTATCCATGCATATTTGATTTTTCCATTATGCTTCTCAGCTTCTTTTGATTTGATAACATTCTTTGTGCTTTCATTCAAATATTTCTTTTGGCGTTGGTCCCAATTCATGGATGGGGTGATGGGTGGATGAAGATTCATGACGTGGTTGGTTGTAGTATTGGCACTAGTTTCATCATAAGGACTCTTCATGCTCCCTATGTTGATGTTTGCGTGAGACGAAGTTGCCCCCAGTATTGTGGAAGTAGTACCTTCATCCTTTGATTTTGCCTGTTATGAGATCTCTTGTTTAGAATGCACTCTCTGATAAATGAACACCGTAGGTGATGTTTCAATTTGCTACTCTACTAACTCTAGATGTTCTATCTGACTTGTTTCCTTGGGCCGATAATGATGGATATCTTTATTCATGATGTCCTTAATCTGAGTTTGAGACATATTCGATCCTGATGTTGAAAACTCCATTTGATTATAGGAGTTAAGAATTTTCTCTTTTTGTGTAACACAATCTTGTTCTAGATGAAGATCATCTACGTGTCCATCCATAGAAAGCATCTCATGGGTAGATGGAGGAGTAAGTGCTATGTGGATGTGATCATCTTGTGTGGATAGGAGAATATCCATTAGATCATTGTAGTATCTTGGAGATACAAATTCTTGATCTTGAATGATTTCAGAGTTTCTTTCGACATGCTTTAGATCAAGTTCCTGACATGGATCAGTTCCAAAGGATGGATTGCTTATAAATGGTTCTTGGATGTCATCATTGTACATGGTAAGTGGTTCAATATCCTCAAGTGTTGAGTTTACGGTTCCTTCAGTTTCTATAACCATGAGGTCGAAGGATGTCAACATGTCTTGGAAGGG
This sequence comes from Sequoia sempervirens, assembly GCA_007258455.2. Taxonomy (NCBI): domain Eukaryota; kingdom Viridiplantae; phylum Streptophyta; class Pinopsida; order Cupressales; family Cupressaceae; genus Sequoia; species Sequoia sempervirens. Next base: position 22,575 of record VDFB02148508.1, on the reverse strand, counting down.
ACCATTGTTAGACCTTGGTGAAGGGTTTTGATCATGCTTTGGCATAAATTCTTGAGATATATCCTCTAACTCATAAGGCAATGTAGAGACAATTTCAATATGATCATTGGTCAATGGATCGTGCATTATGTCAATTGGATCAAATAATCCTAATACTCCTTGAAAGAGATCACTAAAAAGTGGCTCTTGATGTATGGTGAGTTGATCATCAGATTGTGTAGATACATCCTCAATGTGCTCCTCGATGGAGATATTTTGATCATTTTTTTCGACAATTGCAGTGGAGAGATTGTGAATGTCTTCGACCATAGAGTCAAGTGATGTTGATATTTCTTGAATTGGCTCATTGTCGAGTTTTGTTGGTGAATTTTGATCGTGATTCAAAAGTGACTCTTGACGTATGTCAATTTGATCATTGGATGAAGTAGACATATCTTCAAGGTGCTTAGTGATGGATTGATCTTGATCCTTGTTCTCAACGGTTATCATTTTTTGTGTTTGTGTTTGTGTTTGTGTTTGTTGAGTAGCCTAAGAGGCTTGGGCAGCTTGAGAGGATTGTTGCACTTGTTGAGCTTGCCGTGCTTGTTGCTTGGATAGATATTGTTGGAATCCCTTTTGAAAATCAGCTTGTAATGTCGAATTGTATTGGCTTGATGTGGTGGAAGTTGGTGGTGGTGGGGATGGTGGTGGATTCAGAATTATGTTAGATGTAGTGACAAGTGTTTGAGATGCACTCGGAGCAATCATGGTAGTGAGGGGTTGAGATGTGATCGGCGTGATAGTGGTCATTGGAATGATCGAAGTGATAGGGGTGGTTGGATTAACTGAGGTGATAGGTCCTTGGGAGACCATATTTTGATTTGGGATCAACGTTGTTGTTTGATTAGATACCATCCATTGGCGTGATGTCGATGGTATATTTGAAGGATTTGATGTGATGGCTTGATTGGTGTTAGGTGGATTGATTTGGATGGAGTGATTGGTGTTAGGTAAAGGGGGAAGCCGTAAACCAAGGAATGATGTTGATATGGGTAATGGTGGTGGAGATGTCTCTTGGCGCATTAAGTCAACTATTTTAGAAAGTGCAATGATTTGATCTAGCCAAATTTGTTCTTGATTTCGTTCTTGACTCCCTTGATATAGTTGATTTGGTTTTTGTTCATCCAAATTTGGAGTGTGTACTTGTGTTTGATTTTGGAAAATGTTCTCATTTGGGATGACACTTAGATTTGGCATGATAGCTTGAATTTGACCATTTTTCATGTTTGGAATATTCGTATGATTTGCAAATGTATTCATTCCAAAGTTTTTCCAGATTCATGTTTCAAAAACTTGTGCTTGGTACATTCTCATTTGGCATGTAGGGATTTGGTGGGATGACGTTGTTCATTTGAAGGCTCATGCATTGATTATTCAATTGGTGGATTTGTAGGTTTGGACTTGGATTTAAATCTACCATTGGGAAAGGTGTCCCAATCTTTGACTTGGGCATACTCACACTTGTTGTGCCATTGACATTTGTAGAAGGTAATGATCCCATGTATGGATTGTATAAGTGTGATTGTTGATAATCAATCGGTGTTGTAAGGCTTTGATAGCTTGGTTGACTTGGATTACTCATGATGTATGGATCAAGTTTATATTCATGTACCTCTTGTGTTTTGACCTTGTTGAAAAAGTGACCTCCATGGTTCTTAAGACCAATGATGAGATGAAGGATGAAAAGAGGTGAATGATATGAGTGTTTAGGAACTTTGGATCAATGCTAGACTTAGGATTTGATTTTGATTGTTTTTATTAGATAATGAGCTTGTAAACCCTGAGATGTTGGATGTGATCTTAGGATGAACTTGTTCAAAGGGGTGCTAATTTAACTAGAGGTATGAGAAAGGATGCATTCCCATACTCCTAACTAAACAAGGTGATTTTGATTTTGATGATTTACCCAAGTCTAGAATGATGTTTCCAAAGTTCCAAAGTTGCTTGTGGGATGGGATGATAAATGTTTGAAATGGACGAAGTGTTTGATTTTGATCCTAAATGAACCTAAGAAGGAATTGTTTACAAGGCCAAGGTTTTGAAGAACATGCTTTTCCCTTCAAACCAAAAGATCAATGTTTGCTCAAAAGACCATAAGACAAAAGATACAAAAGCACACATGTTGGGTTCAAATGATTTCATCTTGATTAGTGAATTGATTTTATCACAAACACTTATTTGATTAGGTTTTCCAAACTATATTTTCAATGTCCTAAATTCTTCAAAACCCACAAGATATGTTATGTGGAAATTCAATGAACTTAAGGCAATGGTTTCCTATTGTTTACTTAAGAAGACAAATTGAGATATAATCCAATGTTTAGAAACCTCTAAGGATGTGAATTCCAAGGGAAAGCAATAACATGTGGATTGGGTCAATGGTATTTGTCCTCAAAAGGGTTTGAAATTTGGATAATGTTAAGTGTATGTTTTTTGAGATATTTTCGATCAAGCAATGCATTTTGTAACCCAAGAATAAGTACAATCCTATGGATTTGTAAGACAATATTTGTTGGATTCCCACTTGGACAAGTCTAGCTACTCTTATCTCTAGCGGATAGTTAGATGCTTGACCCCACTGGCTCCCCTCCATGACTCATTAACATCAATTAGGGCAGCCAAGCATCAACACCCATGAAACTCCCAGGGCATGCTTTCCATCTCTACTAGAAGACCGTAAAAATGTGGGGTGGCTTCAAAATGACCATTCTTGCACCAACAAATAGATTTAAGGATTTTGGCAAATTCTAGCACATGGGTTTTAGTAAGGACTTTCCGTTCGTAGGAGTTGACCCAACGTCGCAAGAGTCCCCTTTCGGATCCATCTTGTCAGAGTCAACCGGGTGATATTGGCGTTTCTTCCAATATCCACATTTATATCCTGGCTAGAAATACTCTTGGCTTTAGAGTGTTACCGGTTGAGTCATTCCCTTGGGTGAGTACTTTTTCTCCAAGGCAGGCCCTTTAGGATAAACAAAAGCGAATGAAGAACAATATTCATAACTCGATCAATCCTTGTAGGCAACAAGGAGAGAGAATATACAAAACAAAGCCCCCACTCACACTCACACAATAGTTTGTTCAATTTTAATCCCAAATCGAAGTGTGGAGGTGATTGCTTTATCTCAACCCAAAGTCATGGAAAAGACCTTTTTATTCTCAAGATCGCTAAAGCACGAGAGAAGCACATACGTCATTTTCCAATGGCTTTAGTCTAAGTAAGCCTTAACAAACAAACAAAGCTACACTTGTTCTTTTTAAACCCTCAAAGCAATGTGTGAGTTCATTTTAGAGCACCAAATCACAAGTGAAAAGACATTTGTTCAATTGTTTAATCCATAAACGAAATCTAGTAAGTTGTTGATCCTAAGGTTCTTTTTAATCCTTTTGCAAAAAATAAACAAAAAGAATCCTTTTTAAACCCAAATAAGAGCTAGTGTCCTAAAGAAAGAAAAGGATGAAAAATTCTTGAAGAAGTGTTAAACAAACAATTAAGTGTTAAAAAACACTTTGATTAGAAAAATATCATCCCCATGCTACTCTTTCTTTTGATTTCAATTTCCAACCTGTAAAAGTGATCAAAATGTTAGATGAGATAAAAAAAAGGATATAGGGGTTAGAAGAATCATTAACCAAAACACCCTAAAATTTAGCCAAGTTATCATGTGTTTTTACTTTAAATGCAAATTTGAAAATTTTACCTAATTTATAATTAAGAAACACCCACACCATTGGATAGCTTACGCAATTCTACCCTATTTCAAAAAACAAAAAGCATCATAAAAGACCTTCGTATGACCAAGATATGGTCATTATAAAACTGACTCATGGGTGCTAAAACAGTGATGATGGGCACTAAAAGAATGATCATGGGCGCTAAAAGAATGATCATGGGTGCTAAAAGAATCATCGCGGGCGCTAAAAGAATGATGATGGGTGCTAAAAGAATGATCATGGGCGCTAAAAGAATGATCACAGGCGCTATAACAGTGATCAGGGGCGCTATAACAGTGATCACGGGCGCTAAAATGGGGATTTATGAACATAACTATAAAAAATGGCAAAAAATTTTAAAAACATCTTAGAATTTGTCGATTAGCCCTCATTCTAGCGCCAAAATGTGCACCATGATCCTAATACCTGCAAAACATAGCAAACAAACACATTAGAAGATTGAAATGCAAGTTAGAAACATGATTCCTCAAGAAATCCATTTATCAATGCTCTAAATAGGAAAATGAAAGCAATACAGTGAGAAATCAACAAAAGGGATTAAATCCTATGAAAGCAATGTAAATTCTTGATCTCTTGAGGGAGATGGTGCCAATTTGATGTGAAAATTGGCCCTTTCCCAACTCCAATGCTAACTTTGATGATTTGATGAAGATTGTGATCCACTTTGATGAAGATTGATGAATGCTCCAAGCTAAAATCTGCAAAAACCTAGCTATGATTCAATGAGATGGATGAAAATTGCTATGAATTTGAGTATAGTAAGTTTACTCAATTTGTGGATGATGAAATAAGGATATAAGCTCTTTATTTATAGATTGATAAGTTGAAGAGATTTCCAAATTTGATCAATGTGGGACAAAGATTCAACCAATGATATGATGCCACTTGTCAACATGTGAGAGGATGAAGGTTGAGCAAGTTTTGAGGATTGTGCCAATTTGAAATTTGAAATTGATGAGATGACATGTTTAGGGGGGATGAAAAATGAGTTAAATGCCAAGTGGGAGACATGTAAGAGACAATGTAAGAGCTTTAAATTCTTTGTTGGAAGGACTTATTCCCACTTGGATTTTGAATTCAAATTAGGGGAATATTCCTTAAAAGATGCCTTGTTGAAGGAAAATAGAAATTTAATAAATCGAATAAGTCTATTTTCATGTGCAAGTTGCAAAATCTAGAGGATTTGAGTGATTAGGATTAGCATTGATCATGATTTGATTAATTTAAATGATGTTAGTCGATTTGACCATTTTGACTTAGATTTTAGGTTTTAAATAAATCAAAATGGGAGGAATAATGATTTAGATTTAATTAAATAAATATTTTGATTTATTTAACTAAAGAGGGATGATGATAGATTTAAATTAAATAAAGATTAATTTATTTAATTTAAATGAGATGATTTTAGAGATTAATTAAATAAAATGAATTATTTAATTAACAAAGATAGGAAGATGAAATGACCTAGCTAATTACACAGAGATAATGATTTAATTAAAACGAGGGATTTATTTAATTAAAGGGAGAATTATGAAGACTTTAATCAAATAAGGCTATTTGATTAAATGGTTTAGATAGCGGGCTAATTCAGGATGAAGTGATGTTAATAGATCAGGATCGAGTGTGCGATATCAATCTATATATTTTTGATGTCTACACTTATTAGCACTGGTACACTTGGACCCCTCTTGATGCGAGTTCCTCTAATTTAGTGTGAGCTTGAAGCAAGTTCCTCTCACTAAAGTGGGGGCTAAATCTGGCAACGAAAAATGTATCCGTCTACATTTTCGTGCTTGTTTAAGCCATCGTTGATAAATTGTGCCTAATGTCACCTTGATCTAAGTGTTGTAATGTGTTTTAGATATTCACATTGAATTTAGGGCCCTTTTAAGCTAAACAGACCTATTTTTTCCTTAATTTAATGTTGTAATGTGTATTTATTTACACCTTCACATTGAATTTTGGGACCTCTTGCATTCATTACCTTCAGCCCTAACACCCTATATTATGCATCACGAGGCTTATTTCAATCGCAATCCCAACAAAGACATCAAATATACTTAATTTTCCAACTCCTCGACATTTACTCCACTTGAAAAAGCTTGGTGGGACCCATATGCCACCTTGGGCATATGAGTCCCATCCAGATGGGACCTATATGCCACAAGTGGCGTATGAGTCCCATATAGATGGGACCTATACACCACAAGTGACATATCAGTCCTATTTGGCCCATTTTTCAGGGATTTGAGCAAGAAATCGAGTTTTTAAGTTCAAATTTCATGATTGTTGGCTTTTGTGATCTAATAAATGGTAAGCTAGAGATGCATTGCATATATAAAAAAGGTTTCAAATCGTTCTTTATCCAAGCCTTCATGATATCAACCTAAGCAATCAAGAGTTAAGCATTCCAATACTTCACAAGAGTGTCAAGAGAGCATTCAAGAGCATTTCTAAGGCATTCAAGGGTAGATTCCTCCAACAATTATTGCAAAAATTTAAGATCCATCATCATGTGAAGATCATAATACATCAAACATGTTGTTGAGCTAGTGTTGGGATGTACCATTGAAGATCCATTTGCAAGCATTGTTTCATGTCCAATTCAAGATCAAGATCTACATTCTAAATTGCCACTTCATGTTAGATTGTTGATTTACAGCTTCAGACATCATTCAAGGTATCGTTATTCATGTTTCACATTTCAATTTTCATGTTCATCTTTTATTTTTTCATTACAAGGTTTAATTACCTAAATGGGGTTTGACCAAGGCAAACCACTATTCCCTAATAATCAACATGTTTTTGTCTCTTTACATGTGTGATTGTAGATCTAGGTGTCTTGGAGATTGAAGGATCTTTAAGGATTAAGTTGCAAGGTTGAGAGAAATTTTCAAGATGTTACAAGGTTGATATCTTCACGAAAAGTCATCTACAGGTTGCAATTAGGGTTTCAGACCCAAAATTTTTTTTTGGAAGGAAGAGCAGAGATAGGAGAGTAGATTCAGGTCTTAACCCTCTAAAAAAAGAATAGTGGGACTGATACACCACTTTTGGCACATATGAGTCCTAGTACATCACATTTTGTAGATTTCAATGCATTCAAATCAACCACTTTGAGATTCCAATTTTGACATAGAAACCCTAGTTTGGGACTAAATCACTCAGAATGGCGTATGAGTCCCATTAGGCACCAAACAACAAGTTTTCAAGGATTTGGATCTTTTTTTGACCTCATCATTCTTCCAGGCACACCTTTGTACTTTCTCAATCTTTTATTTTGCATTTTAGTTTCATTCTGTAGGTCATTTAGTTAGGTTTTGAATGGTACTTTGTATGTTACATTCATTTCTCTCCTTTCCAAGCCCTAGCTTGTTGGTGGACCCCTCTTTAGTCTCTAATGACACCCTAGAACACCTTATTACAAGATCTATTTCCCACTTTCCACATTTGGATTGAGATCTCTAAGGTTTCCTTGAATGTAATAATAGTGAAATAGGAACCCTATCCCTTGTGCTCCATCTCCTCAAAGGTGGGGCACCCTATTTCGATTGTTACACCCATTAAATTTTATTATGTTCTTGGAGCATGATGAGGAATCACTGAAGGTATTTGTTGAGGTTGTTCTTCAACAAGGATTTGAAAATGAGGCGAACTAGGATTTTAGGGAGGATTTGGGGGTGCACTAATAATTCATAAAAATTAAATAAATCTAAATAGAAAACATACTCAATTTACCTATTTAATACCAAACTAACACAAAAAATAACAATAACTTACTCCTTTGACCTTCGTGACATAGTGGAAGCCTTTTGATGAAGATTTGGTAAAAAATGGAGCAGTTTTTTGCTTCCTAGAATATGAGTATGACTTGGAGGGTTTGCCGGATGTGGACAAACTTTGTAATAGCATAAAACTAAAATGAAATGAAGTTTTTTTTCTTAACTAAGCAGTAACGTGAGTGCATTATAACACACACACTTTATTGCTCATTAAAGCAATAACTAGAGCACGCTATAATGTGCTCACGTTATTACTCATTGAAGCAATAATGGGAGCACACTATAATGCACTCACATTATTGCTCATTGAAGCCATAATGCGAGAATGTTATAGTGTGCTCGCATTATGGCTTTTTTTGAATTTTGAAGGTGGGGTGGCAACTTTTTGCCTCCCCATCTTTAAACACTTGACCAAAGAACATTGCTAGAAATTTTCTGATAAGTGTGCCATTGACATCATAGAGAAAGCTTTACAATGTTTGTAAAACGTAGAAAAAAATAAACAATACTTCATTGTATCAAGCCAAAAACATGTTACTGTGCCATGATTTTCTAACAATTTCTAAGTATTTGGTCAGAGAAGGATGGAGATTGGTAATATATGATCCTCTCTAAAACTTATACCAAACCATCACTCACTTCACCCATCAACTAGTTCAATTCTTTATTACTCACTTCATTCCACTCTATCCCAACTTTGTTGTCATAGGATTTGGTTACAAACAACAAAACTACTATACCATCGAAATAATTTATATTTATGACTTCCCTTCTAGTATTCCATTAACCTCATTAAAAACAAAAGTTTATTTTATCCAAAATTGCAAACAATTTTCAGCCATCTCTATTTATAAATTAAAAATATATATAAGTTAAAAAAAATCGTTTATAATTAATGTGGGAAAATGGGCGTGGGCAACCATATTCATGATGGATGGTACAACTTCTCCTATATAATAGACTCAGACAAAAGCCTCCTTTACGTTTTTGGACATATTTTTAAAAATATAATGATCTAGATGTCTAGTAGAAATTAATGGTATAGATCATGAGTAGTAGATGGGTCTTCCTCCCACAAATAAACATATGCACATACTTTTACATAAAACCCAATTTTTTAGTGGTTTATGAATATCATGGGGATATACTAATTTATGATCCCAATAAGTAAGTATGAAGAAAAACTAACCAAGTTGTACAATGTCATCCCCTCTAATCCATGTCTTCTTGCATTTGGAAAGTTATCACTCAAAAGACATCATTGAGTATGATTATCTTCAAAACTAGGTGAATAAAGTTGAACCATTTCTTCTTGACTTAAAATTTGAAATGGCTATAGCGTGTGACCATTATGACACTTGTTAGCTATTGATATTATGGGATAGGGGATTGGAGATAGGGGATTGGAAGGAGTGGAAGGCAACGTTGAGCATTGTTAGCTATTTATTTGCATTGAGGAAGAAATCTGTGGAGGAAGGGTTCTAGGCGTGGAAGCTGATATTATGGCGGGCACGACGCTGAAAGTGGCGGCCATTTGTGGCTCTCTCTCCTCCACTGCAAACAATCTGGGACTTATTAATGCCGGTAAGGCTTATGATATTAGTTTCATAATGGTTCTACAATTAGCTTATGATACTTAATGAAATTCATTGCCTTTGGCAGCCATTGAAATTGCTAAGGAGTCCATTCCAGGCATGGAGATTGAGTTGGTGGATATAAGTCAGCTGCCTTTTCTCAACACAGATTATATTAAAGCCTGTGTGTGGCCAGATGAAGTAAAAACCTTCAGGAGTAAAATCCAGGAAGCAAACTGTCTGCTGTTTGCCTTCCCGGAATATGTCTATTCAGTACCCGGTCATTATTTTTCTAATCTCATAACCCGTCGTGCAATCTTTATTGAAAAGGATCTTGCATATGAATGATTTTTGAAGTATGTTGTTTTGTTTACCGAGCAGGTGTACTGAAGAATGCAGTGGATTGGGCAAGTCTGCCACCACGTAATATACTTGGAAGGAAAGCTGCTGCAGTAATGACTGCTTCTGGCGACCTTGGTGGTGCAAGGGCCCAATATCACCTGAGACAAATGGGGGTCAACCTCGATTTGTTCTTTGTTAACAAACCAGAAGTGTTTGTTAACTCCTATACGACCCCCCCGAAGTTTGACGAGAAGGGAAATTTGATTGATGAAGATGTGAAGGCCAGTGTGAAGCAGCTTCTCTTGGGTCTGCAGTTACTGGCCACTCAGCTTCTCACCCGCCCCTGACCATATGGACGTACACAGAATTTTAATAAACATTTCAGATAATGAAATGCTGTGGACGATTAGTTAGATTTTATGGAGTGGTGGAGTGTTAGAGATTATCTAGTACAATGTTTTTAATATGGTTCGATACTCCAACATTTCAGATGATGAAATGCTATGGAGAGTTAGAGATCAGTACCCTTGTGTTTGGTTAGATTTTATGCGACCCACATCTAAAATGTCAGAGAACAAGTATAGTTTAGTAAATCTATATTTTAATATTCTTAAGATCAATCGAGGAAATGTTGGTCGGTAACATTGGAATGCTTTTTGAATTGGACACACGGATTTCTGTTGATATTTAAAGTAACTATTTATTGTACATGTACTCATTTTAGTTTAATATATTGGAGGAGGAAATTCTCTCTTGTTTAAGTTAACCCATGAATAGGTCACATTTAATATCACGCATTTCATCATTTTATGTTTCCTTAAGTATTCTTAAACATGGGTAACAAACCGAAAACATCGAGAGATTGTGCATACATCAAAAAATTGAGACAATGACTTGCAAACTCCTAATGCTTGCTTGGAAAGACAAATGTATATAGATTTAAACATTTTTACAATTTACAACTATATTTGGCATTTGGTCTCTAAGGAGAAAAGTTAATATATTCAAGAATATGCAAGATGCACAACAAAGATATATTTTACATTGACATGCTTTTTGGTTAATCAAGTATAGTACCAAGTACAAGCATATGTTAACTAAAACTATCCTTCATACGCCTTTTCAAATTTATATATTGTCGTTTGTTGTGTTATTCAATGAGTGACACAAAGGCCAAGTTCATTAGGTGAAAGTGGACACCATTGACAAGTTGAAGAATTCACTTCGTTCATGAAAGCAAGAGAGGAAGGGATTTTGTGCTTAAGAAAGTATTTGTGAGATTAAAAACCTTTCTAGAATATCAAATATATATATATGAGATGACATATGATTAACGAGATGCATATATTCCCTTTGGCTTTTAAAATATGTCAATCAACATTTTGTAATTTCTTATGCTTGTTTCTTAGTTTTAGCTATCATTTTTTTGTAATGTGTTCACTTATATCTTCTATTCAAATCCATCATGTAAATAGTGTGGCTTTAGCCTTAGTTACACACGAGTTGCATATGAATCATTTTTGTTAAGTTATGCACACACACACAAAGTAAATAAATAAAGTAATATCTAATTTACCACATTTCAAATGAGTTTCTTAAATTAGGTTAATAATGTACATCAACCCATACAATCTTTACCCAAGTTATTTTCAATGATCTTGGTTACTTTCAATATAATGTAATAGTTTGGTTTTCTTATATGGATGTTTATATTCATTATCTATAGTAGGGGGATATATCTTATATGAAGTTTGGTTACTTAATTATTCCGTTGTTTAATATTAAGATTGGTTTTGTTTGTGTTTTGAGATTTCAAATATGACCCATTTTAGGTACATATCGGATCTATTATATTAATAGGTGCGACTTTAAAAATATTGTGTAATCGGAACATTTATATTAATCTATTGATTAAAATATTGATGTAAAATTTTGTAAACACTAATACATCCATATTTTATATTACTAATTATTTTTACTATAAGCTATAATGTTATGAAATTTTTGCATTTTGTAAAGTTAGAAAGTTGTTTCCCTTACCAGTATTATCATTGATTGAAAATGTCTAGCAATAGTTAATTGTGACAATATTTTAAGCTAGAAAATTTCATCAACAACAGAAAACCTGAATATAAACAAATCTTCAATTCCTCTACATCTTGAGCTTGTATCAATTGAGTCAAATCAATGCAACTAAATATGAGATAAAAAGACTAGGATATTCGTGTTCTCCATCATAAAATATGATGAAATGAAAGCGATCTATGGTCCATTTCCCTATCGTAACTAGATGAAATGTGTTTATTCTAATTGTTTATTCATCCCAAGGACTACAATTAACCTTAGGTCACAACGAGACATCAACATTTAAATGTGAATGGCATCTAAAATGTTGAAGAATAAGTATAGTTTATTTAGGTATTAAAACTCTTGCTGGAATATAGTAAATTAAATTTTAATATTCTTAAGCTCAATGAAGAAAAGTTTGGTAACATTGGAATGCTACTTGAATTAGGGACATGGATTTTTGTTGATATTTAAAATAATTAATCAAAATAATCATGTCGCTCTCTATTCTATTTTGAGAGACTGGGCTAATTATTTTTTACAAGAGGATGATGTTCTTGCATTGGGATATGATCCAAAGAAATCTTATTCAATGTCAAATGGTTATAAAATTTTACTGCAAGAGCAAAATAATGGGTATGAGGCTTTTCCTTGATGAAAAAAATTTGGGAGTTCTTCTTGTTGGCAAAAGTGTATTTTTTTCTCTGGCTTCTTTTTCATTATAAATGTGTCACTTGGGATAACATACAAAAAAGAGGTTTTCAAGGTCCTTCTAGATGTGTTCTTTGTGGAACTAGTGAGGAGAGTGTGTCTCATCTTTTTTCTTTAAATGCTCCTTTTCGGTTGGGTTGTGGAGACAATGCTGGTCTAATTGGAATCACCATTAGTTCATGCTTCTTCTTTATCTAAATTTTAGGTTACTTAACGATGCCCTGAACTACTTTTGCCTCTATTTTTTTTATTGAATGGGATATAGGTCTTATTTTCATCTTGTGGCAAATTTGGTTGAAGAGACATCATCGTATCTTTCATGGTTACTAGATTCTTGTTGGGTGTATTGAAAAAGGTTTTGACTTCTCTAAAAGAAACATTACGGGCTAAGTTACCTTTGGATGGTGTTCTTTCTTTCTTTGATAATCTATCTTTTTCAAAATTTAGCTTTGGAGTAGGTGACTTTCTCCTCGAGCCCTAACTTCAAGATTCACTCTTTGAATAAGGTAAACAGAGTTGGCAAATGGTTCCTTCCCCATTTAGGATTTTATAAAGTTAATACTCGTGGCTTTTCTTGAGGTAATCCAAGGGTAGTAGGGTGATCCGAGAATAGTGGGTTTACAATTTTTGCCCAAAGAGGACACTGAAATGATATTTTTAACTAAATATTCAGATTTGCGCACCTATAGCGGCTAAACCGTGAGGAAATTGAAGAAGATGCAAACTAGAGTTTCCTGACATTTTGTCCGTAGATTCTAGATATATATTTTTCAAAAATTTTGTAATTATATTGCACTTGTTTTTCTATCTCCCTTGAAAACTGGATTTCTTCATAAACACATTTAAAAAAAATGATACTCACCATATAACACATAACTTTATTTCCATGAAGGATAAAGTTCTAATTCTTTTGAATTTAGATTTGTAACTCTGATATCTAGTGCTTCCACTTGGTTAGATAGTTTTTTGTTGAATATTTTTTCTTTTATCAAGTTTCAAAGTCAAACCAATTATATTTCAGACATAGCACGACTGTACAACGCATAATTTTTTTTTATGTATCGAAATTCAATTTTTCTTTTTGTTTGGAACAAGGACTTAAATATCTGGTGCACTCGTATTTTTCTTTTTCTTTTTTTGATAATCTTCTATTTTTCCACATGTGCAGAATAGAGAGCTTGATTTTCAGTGAAAAACCTACATTCACCATAAATAATAAATAAATATAATAATACAAATAAATTTATTTAAAATTATACTTTTTGGGAAGCTTATAATAAAGACTACATACTTGCAAAAAATAAATTTTAAATGAATTCATTTGATCCCCCAAAAGGTAAATCAAAAGTGGTTTTTTATTAGCATTTTGATAGCTGTAAAAGAGACTCTGTTATAGGTATGGTTTAAAACTAGCGAGGTTCTATCCAAGGGGGTTTGATCTATGGTAGTTTGATCAAACCCCCTTCAATTGGAATACTTTAAATGGAAATTTTTAAGGCTTAAATCATTATATTTTCTAAAAATATGCGATTTAAGCAAAAATCAGAATCTCCTAGAAATTATAAACTAGCTTTTGTGGTATCACCCAGTAGGTATTGGTGGAATTGGAAGAGATAATATTGGATTAGTTCACTTATTTTTTTATCTATGATGTGGATATCTACAAATAATCACATGGAGGCTTAAGTTGTCTTACTAGCTTTGGAGAAAGCTTTTGAGTTGGGTTGGAAAAATGCTATTTGTGAGATGGACTCAATGGTGTTGGTTTCCCTTTTGAATAAGAAGAAATCTTCTCAATCTTCTTCGAGGTTGTCTCGTTATGTGGCTCGAAGTCTTTGCATGGCATAAATTTTTATTTCATCTCTTTCATTCATATCCCTCATTTGTGGAATGTTGTAGATTATTTGGCTAAATATGCTTCTGATATTGATCATAGATGAAATATTGTGGATTGGAGATCTCTTTCTTCAATCAAAAGCTCAAAACTTATTACACTCCTTCATCACAATTTGGGTTGATATTTCTCTTTCTAGTCCTTGTTGGCCTTTTGTTTTTATTTTCTTGTGAGGCTCACAAGAGGTGGTTGTGAAATAAACCTCCTTGGATTTTTGATCTTTGGCCTTTAATGACATTCATTGCTATTTGGAAATATTTATGTAACTCTTTCAGTTAATCAATTAATATATTCTCTTTTTTTCTCAAAAAATGAAAAAATAGTTATTGTTCATGTTCTCATTTTACTGTTAAACATTGGAGGAGGAAATTTCTTCTTGTTAGAGTCAACATGTGAAGTGGTCACATGTTTTTTTTTAGTAACATGTGTTGTATGTTTTTATGCTTCTTGAAATGACATGCCTTTTAAAAGATGGGTATAAACCTTGAAACAATACAAAGATTATGCACAAATCAAAAAACATGAGATAATGGATGTCAAAATCATAATACTTGCTTGGTAAGACAAATGTATTTGGATTTACATATTTTTTATAATTTAAAATGCTTGGAATTTGGACTCTAAGGAGAAAATAATATCTATCCAAGAAGATGAGAACTACATGGAAAGGATATTTTATATAGGTCTCTTTTTATGTTTATTAAGTATAGTACCATGTGTGATGAACCACTTATTCAAACTCACAAATATAATCAATGTATATGTAAGAGCAAGCTCGGGATGTGGATGACATGCCTTAAGTTGGCTCTCATGTGATGTACCGAGCTATACCTTTTACGGGAAAGCCCTCCCCTTTTCATGGCATAACTTATTAGAAACATATGACTTGCCATAGGGCTCTCCGAATAAGATCTCATGCCTTCTTCTACTTTAAAGAAATTGCTCATAGCAATGGTGTTAGCATCTTTTTTAAAGTGGGGACATACATTGACACTCATGTTTCAATATAAGATTGTCTTTCTTCTTGCGATGCATCCTTTTCTTGGTGGTGTCATTGGGCTTGATTTCCTCCGAGAGTGTGACATTTCTTTGAATTGTCCTCTCTTGCAGACATTAGGCACAATGTTCCCTAAGTTAAGACCTTACATGAACTAAGCAAGACTCCTTTGAACATTTCTTAAACTATTTTGAATTTACAATTTCGGTTATATGGCCACCTTGAATAACACACTTTGCTTTCCTACGGAGCCATCTTAGTTTTCTTGAGTTTCAAGCATAAAAAGATTTTCTTTCCTCATGAAGATGAAAGTTCATTGTTGTGTGGCACCTTATCAAAGTTATCAAGAGGTATAGCTTTGGTTTGGATGAACGAGAAGCTGAAGTTAGGCATGACTTTCCCATAGCCACTTGCTTGGTTGTGTGAGCACATACCAGCAGTGTGCATATGTGTCTCACCTTTTTGGGTACTCACCCAATAGATAGCTTGAAGTTTCATTGTCCTAGAGTGAGCATGTACTTTTTCAGAAAAAATGACCTATATCTAATCCATAACATGCGAGACAGATGGTCGAAGCTTGATCGACCCTTTTTGTTTTTTCTTTTCTTTTCTCTTTGTCTTTGTCAATGTATTCTTGTGCCTTGTTGCTCTTTTACATGTGTGTTCTTTTGTGCCTATGTTGGTTGTCACAGGATCTTGATCCTGGAGGCTTGATCATTGGAATCCTATCTTATTAGCACTGGGACACTGTGACCCCTCTTGATGTGAGTTCCTTTACTTTAGTGTGAGTTTGAAGCAAGTTCCTCTCACTAAAGTGGGGGCTAAATGTGGAACGGAAAATGTATCCCTCTACATTTTTGTGCTTGTTTAGGCCATCCTTGTTAAATTCTTCCTAATGTCACCTTGATCTAAGTGTTGTAATGTGGTTTAGATATTCACATTGAATTTAGGGCCCTTCTAAGGTAAACATGCCTAATTTTTCCTTAATTTAATGTTGTAATGTGTATTTATTTACACCTTCACATTGAGTTTTGGGACGTCTTGCATTCATGAACTTCATCCCTAACACCCTATATTATGCATCACGAGGCTTATTTCAACCGCAATCACTTAGACTGGCGTATGAGTCCCAGTGGGCACCAAACAACAAGTTTTCAAGGTTTTGGATCTTGTTTTGACCTCATCATTCTTCCAAGCACACCTTTGTACCTTCTCAATCTTTTATTTTGCATTTTAGTTTCATTTCGTAGGTCGTTTAGTTAGGTTTTGAATGACACTTTGCATGTTACATTCATTTCTTGTCTTTCCAAGCCCTAGCTTGGTGGTGAACCCCTCTTTAGTCTCTAATCACACCTTAGAACACCTTATTGAAAGATCTATTTCCCACTTTCCACATTTGGATTGAGATCTCTAAGGTTTCCTTGAATGTAATAATAGTGAAATAGGAACCCTATCCCTTGTGCTCCATCTCCTCAAAGGTGGGGCACCCTATTTCGATTGTTACACCCATTAAATTTTCTTGTGTTCTTGGAGCATGATGAGGAATCACTGAAGGTATTTGTTGAGGTTGTTCTTCAACAAGGATTTGAAAATGAGGCGAATTAGGATTTTAGGGAGGATTTGGGGGTGCACTAATAATTCCTAAAAATTAAATAAATCTAAAAAGAAAACATACTCAATTTACCTATTTAATACCAAACTAACACAAAAATATAACAATAACTTACTCCTTTGACCTCCGTGACATAGTGGAAGCATTTTGATGAAGATTTGGTAAAAACTGGAGTAGTTTTTTGCTTCCTAGAATATGAGTATGACTTGGAGGGTTTGCAGGATGTGGACAAACTTTGTAATAGCATAAAACTAAAATGAAATGAAGTTTTTTTTCTAAACTAAGCAATAACGTGAGTGCATTATAACACACACACTTTATTGCTCATTAAAGCAATAAATAGAGCACGTTACAATGTGCTCACACTATTACTCATTGAAGCAATAATGGGAGCACACTATAATGCACTCACATTATTGCTCATTGAAGCCATAATGCGAGAATGTTATAGTGTGCTCGCATTATGGCTTTTTTTGAATTTTGAAGGTGGGGTGGCAACTTTTTGGCTCCCCATCTTTCAACACTTGACCAGAGCACATTGTTAGAAATTTTTTGATAAGTGTGCCATTGACATCATAGAGAAAGCTTTACAATGTTTGTAAAACGTAGAAAAAAATAAACAATACTTCATTGTATCAAGCCAAAAACATGTTACTGTGCCATGATTTTCTAATAATTTCTAAGTATTTGGTCAGAGATGGATGGAGATTGGTAATATATGATCCTCTCTAAAAATTATACCAAACCATCACTCATTTCCCCCATCAACTAGTTCATTTCTTTATTTCTCACTTCATTCCACTCTATCCCAACTTTGTTGTCATAGGATTTGGTTACAAACAACAAAACTACTATACCAGCGAAATAATTTATATTTATGACTTCCCTTCTAGTATTCCATTAACCTCATTAAAAACAAAAGTTTATTTTATCCAAAATTGCAAACAATTTTCAGCCTTCTCTATTTATAAATTAAAAATATATATAAGTTAAACAAAAATCTTTTATAATTAATGTGGGAAAATGGGCGTGGGCATCCATATTCATGATGGATGGTACAACTTCTCCTATATAATAGACTCAGACAAAGGCCTCCTTTACATTTTTGGACATATTTTTAAAAATATAATGATCTAGATGTCTAGTAGAAATTAACGGTATAGATCATGAGTAGTAGATGGGTCTTCCTCCCACAAATAAACATATGCACATACTTTTACATGAAACCCAATTTTTTAGTGGTTTATGAATATCATGGGGATATACTAATTTATGATCCCAATAAGTAAGTATGAAGAAAAACTAACCAAGTTGTACAATGTCATCCCCTCTAATCCATGTCTTCTTGCATTTGGAAAGTTATCACTCAAAAGACATCATTGAGTATGATTATCTTCAAAACTAGGTGAATAAAGTTGAACCATTTCTTCTTGACTTAAAATTTGAAATGGCTACAGCGTGTGACCATTATGACAGTTGTTATAATGCTCAAGTGTGGACTACTAGACAATCGTA
Source organism: Sequoia sempervirens (assembly GCA_007258455.2). Taxonomy (NCBI): domain Eukaryota; kingdom Viridiplantae; phylum Streptophyta; class Pinopsida; order Cupressales; family Cupressaceae; genus Sequoia; species Sequoia sempervirens. The sequence continues at coordinate 4,307 of VDFB02148508.1, read as the reverse complement.
CAAAAACGGTTTGTTCTTTGCTCATTTTCCTCGCATGAGTTGTCTTTTCGAGTCATTAGGCGCACGTAGAAAAGAAAAGAAAAATGTTATTGATTGTTGAACATTACATAAAGAGATAAGGTTTCACATGAAGAACATGCGATGAAAGAGATGAGGTTATTCACTTGTTGAAATGACAAACTTTACAGAAATTTTATTTGTTGCTCTCAAAAATTTATGACACTTGTTATAAGTGTTGAAGTGTGGACCACTAGATAGTAGTACAAATCCATATCATTTATTGTTCTCCATACTTCTATTACAACACTGCAAAACTTCTATTAATACTTTTATAACATTGAAGAGCGGACCACTAGACTATCGTACAAACCCATTTTACTAATCAATGCTTCTATTACAATACTACAAGCACTGACTGCTACTAAGGACACTTGCACATTTGTTGTAACATTGAAGAGTGGACCACCAGACTATCGTACAAACCCATTTTATTCGTTGCTCTCATTTATCTCACAGGCATTGTCTTTTGGAATGTCAGTAGGCGCATGCGTGAAAAATATCGTTCTCGCTTCCCGCCTGTTGTAGAAATTCACGATAAAAACATGGAGAAGCAGGTAGGAAGAAAGAGATAAGGTTTCACGTGAACAGCGTACGAGTTGATAGTGCTGAATCAGCTAATAAAGACATGTTTCGTGTTTGTGGCTTGTAATTGAAGAGAAATGTTTATGCTAGTTGCCCATAAATAGGGGATAGGGGATTGGAAGGAGTGGAAGGCAACGTTGAGCATTGTTAGCTATTTATTTGCATTGAGGAAGAAATCTGTGGAGGAAGGGTTCTAGGCGTGGAAGCTGATATTATGGCGGGCACGACGCTGAAAGTGGCGGCCATTTGTGGCTCTCTCTCCTCCACTGCAAACAATCTGGGACTTAGTAATGCCGGTAAGGCTTATGATATTAGTTTCATAATGGTTCTACAATTAGCTTATGATACTTAATGAAATTCATTGCCTTTGGCAGCCATTGAAATTGCTAAGGAGTCCATTCCAGGCATGGAGATTGAGTTGGTGGATATAAGTCAGCTGCCTTTTCTCAACACAGATTATATTAAAGCCTGTGTGTGGCCAGATGAAGTAAAAACCTTCAGGAGTAAAATCCAGGAAGCAAACTGTCTGCTGTTTGCCTTCCCGGAATATGTCTATTCAGTACCCGGTCATTATTTTTCTAATCTCATAACCCGTCGTGCAATCTTTATTGAAAAGGATCTTGCATATGAATGATTTTTGAAGTATGTTGTTTTGTTTACCGAGCAGGTGTACTGAAGAATGCAGTGGATTGGGCAAGTCTGCCACCACGTAATATACTTGGAAGGAAAGCTGCTGCAGTAATGACTGCTTCTGGCGACCTTGGTGGTGCAAGGGCCCAATATCACCTGAGACAAATGGGGGTCAACCTCGATTTGTTCTTTGTTAACAAACCAGAAGTGTTTGTTAACTCCTATACGACCCCCCCGAAGTTTGACGAGAAGGGAAATTTGATTGATGAAGATGTGAAGGCCAGTGTGAAGCAGCTTCTCTTGGGTCTGCAGTTACTGGCCACTCAGCTTCTCACCCGCCCCTGACCATATGGACGTACACAGAATTTTAATAAACATTTCAGATAATGAAATGCTGTGGACGATTAGTTAGATTTTATGGAGTGGTGGAGTGTTAGAGATTATCTAGTACAATGTTTTTAATATGGTTCGATACTCCAACATTTCAGATGATGAAATGCTATGGAGAGTTAGAGATCAGTACCCTTGTGTTTGGTTCAATGATCTTGGTTTGTGTGTTTCGAATATAATGAAATAGTTTGGTTTTATTCTCATTGGATATGAAGTTTGGCTTTCTAATAATTCAGATTGGTTTTGTTTGCTTTTTAAGGTTTCGAGGGCGTCAATCTCCCCTTTCTGCTATATAAGATTAGTAAGTGTTTCTAATGCTACAATACTGACCACTGCTCTAATGCTACAGTACTGGCCACTGCTCATTTTCCTCGCATCACTTGTCTTTTCGAGTCAGTAGGCGCATGTGGAAAAAACATAAAAAATGCTATTGGCTGCTGAACATTACATAAATATCGTTGAATGTTTTGCACAAATTCACGTAGGAAGAAACAGATAAGGTTTCATGTAAACAACGTACGAGGAAAGAGACGAGGTTTCATGTGCTGAATCATCCCATGTATAAGAAGGGGATATATCTTCTATCCACTTTGGTCTTTTGTTCCAATTAATCTTAGGCCAGGATGTAGGGTTAAATGCGACCCACATCTAAAATGTCAGAGAACAAGTATAGTTTAGTAAATTTATATTTTAATATTCTTAAGATCAATCGAGGAAATGTTGGTCGGTAACATTGGAATGCTTTTTGAATTGGACACACGGATTTCTGTTGATATTTAAAGTAACTATTTATTGTACATGTACTCATTTTAGTTTAATATATTGGAGGAGGAAATTCTCTCTTGTTTAAGTTAACCCATGAATAGGTCACATTTAATATCATGCATTTCATCATTTTATGTTTCCTTAAGTATTCTTAAACATGGGTAACAAACCGAAAACATCGAGAGATTGTGCATACATCAAAAAATTGAGACAATGACTTGCAAACTCCTAATGCTTGCTTGGAAAGACAAATGTATATAGATTTACACATTTTTACAATTTACAACTATATTTGGCATTTGGTCTCTAAGGAGAAAAGTTAATATATTCAAGAATATGCAAGATGCACAACAAAGATATATTTTACATTGACATGCTTTTTGGTTAATCAAGTATAGTACCAAGTACAAGCATATGTTAACTAAAACTATCCTTCATACTTTTCAAATTTATATATTGTCGCTTTGTTGTAAGTTATTCAATGAGGACACAGCCAAGTCTAGCGAAAGTGGACACCATTGACAAGTTGAAGAATTCACTTCGTTCATGAAAGCAAGAGAGGAAGGGATTTTGTGCTTAAGAAAGTATTTGTGAGATTAAAAACCTTTCTAGAATATCATATATATATATATGAGATGACATATGATTAATCCAGGATGCATATATTCCCTTTGGCTTTTAAATATGTCAATCAACATTTTGTAATTTCCTTATGCTTGTTTCCTTAGTTTTAGCCATCAGTTTTTGTAATAAATGTGTCTACTCTATATCTTCTATTCAAATCCATCATGTAAATAGTGTGGCTTTAGCCTTAGTTACACACGAGTTGCATATGAATCATTTTTGTTAAGTTATGCACACACACACAAAGTAAATAAATAAAGTAATATCTAATTTACCACATTTCAAATGAGTTTCTTAAATTAGGTTAATAATGCACATCAACCCATACAATCTTTACCCAAGTTATTTTCAATGATCTTGGTTACTTTCAATATAATGTAATAGTTTGGTTTTCTTATATGGATGTTTATATTCATTATCTATAGTAGGGGGATATATCTTATATGAAGTTTGGTTACTTAATTATTCCGTTGTTTAATATTAAGATTGGTTTTGTTTGTGTTTTGAGATTTCAAATATGACCCATTTTAGGTACATATCGGATCTATTATATTAATAGGTGCGACTTTAAAAATATTGTGTAATCGGAACATTTATATTAATCTATTGATTAAAATATTGATGTAAAATTTTGTAAACACTAATACATCCATATTTTATATTACTAATTATTTTACTATAAGCTATAATGTTATGAAATTTTTGCATTTTGTAAAGTTAGAGTTGTTTCCTCAATAAAGATATCATTGATTGAAAATGTCTAGCAATATTACCGTAATAATATTTGCCAGAAAAATTTCTACCAACAATCGTAAAACCCTCGAATATAAACAAATCTTCAATTCCTCTACATCTTGAGCTTGTATCAATTGAGTCAACCAATGCAACTAAATATGAGATAAAAAAGACTAGGATATTCTCAGAGCCTCCATCATAAAATATGATGAAATGAAAGCGATTCCATGGTCCATTTCCCCTATCGTGAATCTAGATGAAATGTGTTTATTCTAATTGTTTATTCATCCCAAGTACTACAATTAACCTTAGGTCACAACGAGACATCATAGGGTTAAATGCGACTGGCATCTAAAATGTCAAAGAACAAGTATAGTTTATTTAGGTATTAAAACTCTTGGTGGGATATAGTAAATTAAATTTTAATATTCTTAAGCTCAATGAAGAAAAGGTTGGTAACATTGGAATGCTACTTGAATTAGGCACATGGATTTTTGTTGATATTTAAAATAATTAATCAA
>VDFB02148507.1:0-40963 GCA_007258455.2 Sequoia sempervirens | reverse complement strand
GTATGTTCTAATACTTGTACATTTTGAAAAATCAGCATTCATGCCATTTTGTAACCCAGGAACATATATATATAAATATATACGTCTCTCTTTTTAAAAGAAAACTATGCTCCCTTTGCTTCTATGTTTATTTTTTCTGGGTTTGCAAATCTTTCGTGCTTTTTCTCCGTTTATGAGTATATTTTGTACTTAAGAAATTTTGGTGTTTTACCCGCTAATGACGATGAGCAAATGCGTAACAAGACAACTGACTAGCAAAAGAATAGGCCAAAAATAGGAAAGGAAACAAAAGCGTTATTTACAACTGTACAGGGTAGAGCATTTTGCCTAATGGAATAACTTCAGATGAATCCCATTGACGGGGATTCCTAACGGCTCCTGTTCCATGTTTTCCAGCTCAAAAGCGTTGTGTTGCATGCACTGAATGATTTTGAAGGGTCCCTCCCATAGGCTATCAAACTTACCATGCTGACCTGGCTTTGCGGCCCTGCTGTCATATTTCAGCACTAAGTCTCCACTTTTTAGGCCTTGGTCGGAAGCCTTTTTGTCAAACCACTGTTTGACCACCTGTTGACGGTTTGTCATCGCTATTAGGGAATTCTCCCTTTTTTCTTGTACTTCCAGTAGTTCGGCAAGCCGAACCTCCATGGCATCATTTAGTTCTATCTCAAGAGATTTCAATAACTGTATCGCTGGGATCTCCATAGAGATAGGTAACAACGCTTCTTTCCCATATACTAGCTCATAGGGCGAAGTCTTGAGGACTTGCTTAGGAGTTATGCGGTTAGCCCAGAGTGCTTTTCAGAGATTTTTATGCCATTCCCTCTGGTGTTCTGAGCCAACCTTTTTGAGGAGTTAGACTAAAATTTTGTTTGTCGACTCGGCTAGGCCATTTCCCTGTGGATAATAGTTTGATGATGTTTTAAGGAATATGCCATTTTTTAATGCAAAGTGACATACCTTTGTGCCTACAAATGCTCTAGCATTGTCCGAAATGATTGTCTTCGGAGGGCCGAACCTTGTCACCAGAGCCTCAAGGAAGTCCACAATCTTTGCTTCCGTCGCCTCCTTAAGGGGAATAACCTCCGCCCACCTTGTGAAGTAGTCTGTAGCAATCAGAATCCATTTATGTCCGGCACTAGAAACCGGGTTGATCATTCCGATAAAGTCCAAGCCCCATTGCGCAAATGGTTCATCCACCACAATAGGTTTGAGGGGCATTGCTGAATTCTTCCTTTTGTCAGAGAAGAACTGACATATTTTACAAGTTTTTACCAGAGAGTAGGAATCATTGAAAAGTGTAGGCCAGTAATATCCAGCCTGTAGGACCTTGATGGCGGTAGTTTTAGCGGAGAAATGTCCGCCTTCGTCGCTATTGTGAAATGCGTCGAGGATCCTCTGCGCCTCCCCCGAAGTAACGCATCGTAGGAGCACACCATTAAAATTCCTTTTGAAAAGAACTCCTTCTATCAGCATGTATCTGCAATTCTGAAGGTGGTAATACCTTCTTTTTTGGGATGAGAGGCCTGGCGGATACTTTCCGGTTCGCATGAAGTTCGTTCTATCTTTCAGCCAATCATCCTCCGATCCTGATCCATTTATCAGGACAAGCTCTGGCTGTTCCTCTTTAGCAGGAATCTCCTCGTCCCGTGCCATATACTCACATAGTCCTCTGCCTTTGACAGTCTTGGTAGGCCTGACCTCGATGTCATACTCTAGGATCTTGGTGATCCAATTAGCCCTTTTTTCTGTGATCTCTCCCTCCATGATGTATTCCCGCACACTAGAATGTGCGACATATACCAGAACTTTGTTGCAGGAAATTAGATGGCGGAACTTTTTAAGTCCCTTTACTATTGCGAAAGCCTGTCTTTCAATGAAGTTATAATTCGCCTAATAATCCTTTAAGGTTCGGGAATAGAATGCAACTGGATGCTCTCCCTTTCCTTCTCTATCCTTTTGAGTCAGAACAGTAGCGATACTGGACTTACTACTGAAGGAATACATTATAAAATCTTTGTGTTGATCTGGATTGATTAACACCGGGGCTGAGGAGATCGCTTCCTTGACCTTTACAAATTCCCCCCGAGCCTCTGTTGTCCACTTGAAAGCTTGATCCTTTTTTAGCATTAGGGTGATTGGCCTAATTATTCCCGCAAAATCAGAAATAAATTTGCTGACGAAATTTACTTTGCCTAGAAAAGACTGGACACCTTTCTTATTTACTGGAAGGGGAAGCTCCCTTATAGCCCTTACTCGTTCGGGGTCAATAGAAATACCTTCCTTAGACACAACATGCCCTAAGAGTTTACCCTGAGGTACTCCGAATACACATTTCTTTGTATTTAGGAAAATCCCGAACTCCTGGCACTTTTGAAAAACCAACTCCAGATGATCGAAATGATCATCTTTAGATTTAGAAAACACAGTAAGGTCATCCAAATAGATTAGGATAAATTTATTGATCAGTTCGCTAAATGCGACGTCCATAGCTCTCTGGAAAGTTTCCCCTGCATTAGATAAACGGAAAGGAATTTTAGCATATGCAAATGTTCCCCACTTGGTGGTGAATGTAGTCTTGTGCTGATCTTCTTCTTTTACTCGGATCTGGTTATAGCCAGAGAAGCCATCCAACAGAGAGAACATTTCCGATCCTGCGACAGTTTGGAGGATTGATTCCATAGAAGGCAACGGATAGCGGTCTTTTAGAGATGCTCTGTTCAGGTCTCGAAAATCCACGCATAAACGGATATCACCATTCTTCTTTCGGACTGGCACCAAGTTTGATACCCAAGTACTATGTTTGATTGGGAAGACAATGCGTGACTCAATGAGCTTGGTGAGCTCTTGTGCCATCAAGGCTTCAACTTTAGGGTTGACTGGCCACTGCTTTTGTCGGACTGGTTTTGCACCTTCTGTTAGCTCAATAGTATGTTGGATGATGCCAGGATCATAACCTTCCAGATCATCGTACGACCAGGCCACAACTCCATATTTTCTGCAGAAACCGATAAGTCTCTCTCTTTCTTGCTGTGAGACATCCTTTCCGACTCTAAGATTTTTTCCGTCGGAAACCCGAAGATTTTCATAATCGCTTTTGTCTGCCACGAATTTTCGTTTATCATTTCGGGCGTCACTACAATCAAATTTTTTTTCGAGAGTAACCAATCCTTTCAGAAGCTTATTTGACTTTAGCTGCATAATTTGTCCTTCGTAGGCCTCGGCGATCTTTGGTTGGAGTTGATCAGCAAATTCCCCTGAGTGTTAAATAAACGAGGCGATGTGTTCATCGCTCTCAAAGACTTGCCAACTTTGGTCATTGTCAGGTATTGCTGGTCGAACAAGCACTCGCACTGAATATTTGTTCTGAAGCAAGTCGGAGACAGGATCAAACTGAGCATCGATTACCGCCATGCGATCTGCATCGCCATTCTATGCTCGGGGAATGGTTAGGATGTTGAAGGCTTCAAAACTTTCTACAAGGTCCCAGATTTGATGCCGATAGGATCTCATGCGGATATTCTTTGCTGCAGAAATTCCTCGGACCTGATTAACTACCAGTTCGGAATCTCCAAACACAATCAATTGCTTGATACCCATTCGTTCCGCTAGGCTTAGGCCTTGGACTAGCCCTTCATATTCAGCCTCGTTATTTGAATAGGCGAATTGGAATCGGAAAGACCTCAACAACTTTTCATTATGTGGGGATATTAGACATACCCCTGCTCCAGCTCCAACTTTGCTTCTTGCTCCGTCAAAATACAATGTCCACATCTCACTTGCTTGGTCATTGTCGGGTTCTTTGACGACCTTTGGAAGAACTTGGTCTTCATCATAGATCACATATATGCCTAATCCGGTAGCATGATAATTTCTGAAAGGATCATTGTTTATATGTTCACTCAACAGAGCGTCTTCCTTATCACTTCGGTCTCCGCTCACTTTCTCCTCTTCTAGCAGTTCGACATTGTACATGTCCTGCTTAGTGATGGAGGTATGTGCGGCTTCAAAGTTAATCAGGGCCTCATTCGCCACATGTTCGGAATGCAGAGCCTCCGATTCTATCTTCATCTTTGCACCATGTTTGGTCCTAAGTATTAGATGTGACCAATCTAAAGACAAATATCCGCCCACCTTCGAAGTAAACTCTCGAGAAAGACAAAGACCAAACATTGGTGGAACATCTATGATCACTATATCTTGTGGGACCGTGATACTTGGACAAGCAAATAGAGTTAACAGAAGTGCTTTGATGACACCCATAGTATCTACCTTATTTCCATCTAGCTGCATCACCCCTTTCTTCATAGGTTCGTAGCTAAGTCCCAAGGCTTCGGCTATCAGTTTTGGCATAACTGTTGTACTAGCACTAGAATCAATCATAGCGTTGTGTAATAGCTTTTCCCCTACAATGAGGGTCAAGAAGAAGGGTTGAGGTTTTGGCCTACCTCCGCCTTCCGTATGGGATTCCTTTGCTTTGTCTATAACAACCTTAGCTCGTGGCATTTGATAAACCGCCTCGGTACTGGCCGAAGGCTCGGTTAGTGCTAGGTCCATCTGTTGCTGAAGCGCCTTTTGGAGTATAGTTTTCTGTTCCGGGATAGCTAGAATGTCCCATAAAGACACATTAGCGGGTGATTTCTTCAACTGCTCCACCACATTAAAAGGTGAGGAGCTCAGAGATTTCTGCTCCTTTGCTTTTGTTATAATGATTTCCTTCCGCGGTTGAGAAGACAAAGAGATGGTCGGTGCACCAGGAATTTGATCCGAAACGTCTTTGCATTGCGGGTTGTCCGAAAGTGAGACAACGGGCTCACCGGTGTATCTCCTCTTGGAGCGTGTGTTATAGTTGGACTGTACCCGCAGCGTTTCGGCTATGGGCGAGTCATTTACAAACACCATTTCCTCGTCTTCCATCCATGAGAAGAGCGCATGATCAGGAACAATATCGGACTCTTGCTCTAAGGACATTCCCTGTATTTGCGTGGTAAGGACCACGTTCTCCATTGCCGAGGCGTATATGTATTCTCCATTCTCTGTCGCAACACCTTGACTACGTTGCTCTGCTATCCTTTGTTGTAAGTTGCCACGCGGATAATTTTGGGGCATATGTGCATCATTGCAAGGGAAGCACCATGGATTGATGTCATCAATAAGATTGTTCTGCCCCGCGGTCAATTCTCTACTAGAACTTGGCGACGCACCTGCTAGCGGTGTAGGCACTAGAACGATTTGGTTTATAGCCGCCACTGGTGAATTAGTGTGAGGCGCATTCTGATATTGATTTTGATGATAGGTAGGCTGCCCACCTTGATAGTTCTGATATGCAGGTCGTGGAGGAATTTCTTGGTTCCGCTTGAGAGTTGTTATATCATTCACCATAGTCCACAACATCTCCTTGAGGTCACCCATCTCATCTTTTGGAGGACCCGATGTAGAGGCAAAATTTTCAGGAGTGGCTGTATATGAATACGCTGACTGGGGAGTCGCTGGTGCACTGGTCGACACAACCTCTTGTGCTACGTCCGATATCTCAAGAAATATTGGCATAACAGGTCGAGGAGGCAATTTCCCGCAATCTATCAAGTGATTCTCTGCTTTGATAGCGGTGGCATATGCATCTGGTAAAGTGGCTCCTCCCAAAGACTTGATCATCATAGAAATGTCGGGATTGATGGACTTCAGATAAAACATGAATGCCAATTCCAGAGTCGGGCGGATAGTTACAGGAATCCTCCGCCAACTTGAGTGAAATCGGGCATTGAAGTCCGTCAGAGCCTCCTGGGGTGCTCGTTTGATGATGGATAGCTGATAATATAGCGAAGAACGATCTCCGTCATTTGAAAACCTCTCATAGAATGGATCTCCGGTCATCCCAAGTGCGAATGCTATTAGGAGTCAATGTTCGGTACCAATCCAGAGCTTTGCCTTTGAAGAATGCAGCAAGGAGCCTCAGGGCTACATTCTGCACTGTGATACCGTACCACAGACATACATCTACATATCCTGCAAATTCTCTGCTGGAGTTTTTGTGTTATCTCCAGAGAATTTAGGAAGAGCTTTCAGGGCCGAAACCGGGATAGCGCCCCACGGCAGGCGCTACCTACCGGGACTTCCAGCATCCCATGCCACATAATTTCTGTTCGCTGGCAACATGGTGAGAGGAAAGGGTGGTGGGAATGGAACTGTTGCTAACTGATTTGCGGCTTGTACTATCCATAACGGAGGCACTAGTAAACCGGTTATTTTCAGTCTGGGATCTAGTTACAGGCCGATGGCTCATACACCCTTCTTTAAGACAATTTCATTAGTTTCCCACCGCGTGCCAGAAAAAGGGTAAAACTGTTGACGCCAAAATTTGACGAGGTAACAGTGCCTTATGGGAAACTCAGTTCAAGGGGGACCCTTTGCGCTGAACTGAGTGACCTCTGGGTTTTAAAGAAGCCGACTTCTTCTATAATGGGTTTTTGGAAAGGGAAAAGGAAGCAGATATAATAAAGAAAATTTAAATCTAAGGTGATGCGCCAAAGCTTTCTGATAGGCACGATAAATCATAGACTTGAGGGCCTGAATGTTATTGCTATGTTCCAAAACATCAAAAACTTAAAGCTATAGCATAAACAATTCATTTAATTGACATAAAAGTATCGCATACATTCTCACTGCTAAGAAGAGTCATTAAGACATGGTTTAGGTAAGCAAGTTTGTATTCAATGCATAGAAGTCCCTTCAAATGAAATGCTTAAGACCATAAGGAGCACAATTTACAGTTTAAACAAAACATGAAAACAGAAAGGCTGAACAATAGGCACAGTCTAAAAGTTTCTTGTGAATAAACATGCAAAAGAGGCCTGGTGTCTCTTGCTAAAAACCAGTATTCTTTCTAAAATCTTGGACCATTGTCTTCTTGACAGAGAGAGTATATATAGCTGGAGAGAAAAAATTCCCACCGCTTTGGAAGCTGTAACAGAAAAGATTCCCAATCTCCTGCAATGATGCCCGAATCAGAACATTCCCAATGCCGTTATAACAACAATCAGTTAGAACCTAGCATCCAGTTGATTGGTTGCAGGCGTGCCCTTTGTAATGATGGTAGTGGTTCGAACCAAGCCTCGAGGCAACAAGTACCATCTACCACCTCAGAGAACTATGACGACCAGTGCCTGATAACACAAACCCGCTTTGCCAGCCCACAGCCTGCTTCGATGATCAGTGAAAGGCACGCGACAGCACCTCGCGGCCCGAATGAGAACTCCTCCTTTAGCTACCGAAAGATTGCGAAGAAGTGACACGTGTTCGAAGGGTCAAATGCTATGCTGAGGCGGGGAGGAAGCTGTGTGAACTAGATCCGAAAGACGCTTGGCAGCGTTTCAGAGCCCGTTGCGTTTTATCTCCTTACTGTATTGAAAAGGCTACGAAATTCTGCCATGTGGCTGAAGGTAGGGCCCGCCGTGAAATAGAGAAGGCCAGCAAAAATGTTTCGTAGTCGGTAGCTGTATATTTTATCCCCGCAAGGAAAGCTTGCAATACGCCGCCACGTATCGAGATGTGGGCCCCTCTGACAATCTTAGGAGTGCTAGACCGTTGTGGAAGGCATAGCGACCCGAAGAAAATATAAAGCAACAAAATAAGAATCCTTGTGGGCGAGACACGTGGACGCCCAGCGCAACACTTCAGGACTCGAAAGGGAAGCCGCTAGCCCAAGTTGCGAAGTGAAAATGCGCAAGGGGGAAGATCAAAATCTGCCTGGAAGCCGAACAACTTGGAGACGCACAGGCCGGCACATGAATATCAACAAAAGGAACCCGAAGGGAGCTGTTGAATCTTATTTTAACAGTACTTAATCATTAAATGTAGATAACAAAAATTGAAATAACAACATCACACACGAGAGAACATTGGATATACATAGAGAAAAAATTCTCATTACAACAAGGAATCCACCACAATTGCTCGCACAATTTCACAACCTTGCATGAATGATTGGAGACACCTTCAGCTCACTGCCTTCAAGAATCTAACTCTTGAAAATTGTAATGCTCTTCCCAAATTCACAATACTCACATCACTCACATTGATGTCACATCTATCTTGGGTCCCTCTTTCATCTCACAACAACATGAATCATATTTATATCAACCTCAACCTTGAAAACTTTCCCCAAGGTCGAAAACTATTTGTTACACTTACAAATTCAAATTAGCTTGGCACCTAAACATTCCCACGGTAGATAGGAATGAAGAAAACCCAAAAAAATCCTTAATAGGACCCAAACTAAATCCTAACACACCTCAACATGTTTTATAAACTTTGCATGTAGTGTTAAACACAAGGTTAACCAATATCCATGCTAAACACCATAAACATTAAGTACACACTTCCTTAAATCAATCTAAAACTTCTAGAAACAAAATTCACTCGAACACGATCTAGAAGATACCTCAAACCACTTGAGATCCAACAAAGACTTCATCCAAACTTGTAACTTAGAAATACTTCAACCCAGAACATTCGGTAAACCTCATTCATACACTGACGCATCAAACAAACATTGTATTGTACCAAATCAAGTGAAACCTTGAATTCTGAAAGATATGAACATTATAAACAACTTTCCAAATCCACACAACCTGAATCCAAATTGTGGAGAAATGAAGAGAAAATACATTTCTCCCAGACCATAGAAAACATCACTGAAACACTGGTTCACACACTATGAAAATATCTCACTGTACAATGATCCAAAAACCCAAAATTTGAATACAACAACCTCTAACAACCTTAAAAAATATATCAGATCTGCACATGCATATCATCAACATAGAAGAAATGTGGAGCACATTCTGCAGCACATTCTAAACACTTGCACAACATTGTTTTCTTTGTTTATCAAAATTTCTCAAAAGCACTTGGACACCAAGTACCAAAGACATAATCTCTACACATCACTTCATTCCAACACAAATTTAGAAATTTCAACAGAAAGGTAGCTCCATGTACTCACAACCTGCAACAATCTTGTTTTCCTCTTTTTCATAATTTTCTAAATATCCTCAACAGATAGTTGACATCAATGACAACATAAACCAATACACATCCTATTGACATCAATGACAACACCTTCATACTTGCAACAATGAATTCACACTACACAACCTTACCATGCCATTTCAGAGTGTATTCATGTTGATAATGGATGTCAGATTTCTCTTCGACATAAAGCCTCCATGGTTTGCAAAAGCTTGACAATAATAAGGATGATCTAAAATGCGAGGTTGTTTGCTCAATTTTCTCAAGAATCACACTGACATGACCTTTCTACAAATTCTCCAAATGAATTATGAGAGGAATGTAGGTTGTTTTATAGATTTGCAAGTTTCAGGTGAATGATCAAGATCCAAGGATGAAAGATCAGAATCAATGGTCGAGTTCCATTCAGAGGAAATAGATTGATTAATTAACTCACTTGATTAATCCAATTAAGGGAATTGATTGGATAATCAATTGGATTGGATTGAATTATTAGTGGGATTGGAGTAATAAGTGGAATTAAGAAATTAGATTGAGTGATCAATGGACATGATTTGTTTAATCAAATTTGTGTGAGGATGATTAAATAATTAAATAATTAATTAATAATTAGAGGAATGTGCAAGATGTATTTGATTTAATATATATTTTTAATTTATCAATAGACTATGTTGAGTGAATTTTGGAAAATTAAATAATTGATTTAATTATTTAATTTGGAAGAGGGAAATTAGATTAATTACATAATTAATGATAACTATTTAATTGAATAAGGTATGTTAAAGACATAATTAAATAATTAATGTTTATTTAATTAATTAGAAGGAATAAGGTTAATGATGCAAATGATGTTAAATACAATAATGATAATGAAGGTGATGCTGATAATGGAAAAATACTATTCAGGATGTGTGATATGCATTTAAGCCATTTTTACACGTCCACAACATAATTAAATAATCAATTTTTATTTAATTAATTAGGAGGAATAAGGTTAAATCAGTGATGATCTAGTGAATTAATTAAACAATTCAAGATTATTTAATTAAGGAAAATAGGGTTAATGATGTTAAAAAGGGGATTAATGATGCAATTGAAGTGATATGATGGGAATAATGTAAAAATGTAATCCAGGAGGTGTGGAATGTGTTAAGCCATTTTATATGTCTACATTTTGCTCGTCTTTGACACAAAGTATTGGTTACATTGTTTCAAAGAATTCGATGTTTAGATCAAGAAAGAAGAAAATTAATGATTCCCCACCATGCTGCAATGGTCAGTGGAATGATAATGAGATGCTGGGCTTCCCCCTTGGGATGTCAGCCAAAAAACACTATACAGGTTGGGCTCACGATAAGGTTTTGGAGTAGTTTTGATGTGTAGAGGATGAAAAATTAGACCTTAGAGGTCACATTTAAGGTTCGGGGTGATCTAGGGTGCTCAAAATTTAACCTAGGATGGTTCCTAGGAGTAAAAATTAGGGTTTGGCAGGGTTAAAATAGGAAATTAGGGTTCATTTAGCCTCAATTACACTCTCAACCTCTTAGAATTCTAGCTCTCTAGTGATCCGGTGTTATGATTGTTGATTCACGATGGTTTGCATTCTAGGTGCCCCACATAGATAAGACATAGTTCGTTAGTTCCAATGGCCATCCGACGTAGGGATTGTGGTATGTAAAGTTTTCAATTTCACTTTTTTTCATTTTATGCTTTTTTAATTAATGCTCAAAGTAGAATTAGAATGATAGCTCAGTAATTTAGGAAAATATCGCTATTGATGCAATATGCACACTATTGTACTAGGTTGGTTTGTTGCTTTCGCTAAAAGTCCATGCTATCATAGAAACATGTCGCTATAGTAAAAAGTAAGTACTATTGTTTGACTAAAGTCATTGAAAATGATCGTGCAGTTGAACAACTTAGGGAAATTATCGCTATTGTAAAAACTAGTCGCTATTGTAGTGAAACAGGCTTGCTATCATACTAGAGAGCCACTATCATAGTAAAATAGGGCCTCTATTTTCAAATAGGGCTACTTTCGTCCTAGAAAATCTTGCTATTATTAAAAATGATTGTTATAGCTTATTTTTTTACAATTTTAAGTTCCCGATGTGATCTTCTAGTAAAATTTGATGTTGTGGGTTGAATGTTTGCAGCCAGTTCTTAAATCGTTGTATTCCAAAGAGTGATAGCCGCAACACCTATTGGATATCATTGCTTTATTTTAGGAGCTTGAGAGGGACTTATTGGATGCTATGGGCTTATGATATATTTGTTACATGCTAGAGATCCAAGCTTATAGGGCCATGATGACTGCGTTAGTGGAGAGATGGAGATCTGAGACATCTTCCTTCCACTTGCCAATTGGAGAGTATACCATCACTCTCGAGGATGTATGGAGGATCCTACAGATCTTGATTCATGGGGAGTTAGTCGCATATGATGTTCGAAGGGGTACCCAGGCCATGCAAATAATTCTGGGTGTAGAGTAGCTACAGGTGGTTGACTCAGAGATTGAATTGACTCCATTTGTAGATGGTGCTGACCCTATGGACATGGTATTAGTAATTTTGATTATCGGGCCACTAATGCTTGATAGAAAAGCTAGAGGATTATTCATTGGCTGGGGTATTTGCATCAAGCAAATGATGGAGCACGTGATATCATATGCTTGAGGCCTTTGTGTGCTAGCAAATCTTTATAGAGACATGCATGAGGCTGTGTATCAGAGTGACTATTCTATTTAAACTAGGATGAGTCTCCTCCATGTGTGGGTGTGGGAGCATATCACAATGAAACATCTTGATGGCATAGTTCGACGAGATCCTAATGATCCCTTTTTATATAGATTTTCTGATTACTTACACTACACACAACCAAGCAGGTTATCATACTGGAGAGCCATTTTTGATGATGTTATTGAGTTTATCTGGAGACTGTTTATAGCATCTGAGGCTTGGGCCAATAACCATGAGCAGTTGAAATTTTGTAGGAAGACTTGGTGGCTAATAGGTCGAGTTAATATTATACTAGAGAGATACCTCCTAGAGAGGGTTTTGAGATAGTTTGGTGAGAGACAAACTCGCCCAATAAAGGGTTATCATGCCCATTTTGGATGCACAACTTGAGAGGTCAATGTGTGAGGGCCCAAAGAAGACTCAAGGGAAGCTGTGATAGAGTTTTGGGCATTGAAAACTATTGGATGGGGATGGGAGACTAGTCCCCCAGATCAAATGAAATAAAATGAAATGAAATCAAAGCAAAATGATAAAACCCAACCTAGTCATGAAATGCAATTTCCATAGCTATGAATTCAACAAACAAGGTTAATCAAAAGAGAAACACAAATGAATTCAAACTACACAATCTTACCACCCCATGTCAGAGTGTATTTGTGTTGATCTTGGTATGTTGGATTTCTCTTCAACACAAAGCCTCCATGGTTTGCAAAAGCTTGATAACGATGATGATGATGATGATGACCTAGAATCCAATAATGTTTGCACAATTTGTCCAAGAATCAATTTGACACGACCTTTCTACAAATTCTCCAGATGAATTATGAGAGGGGTGAAGGTTTTATAGATTTGTGAGTTTTAGATGAACGATTGAGATTCAAAGATGAAAGATCAATCAATGGTCAAGGATTGTTGAGAGGAAATAGATTGATTAGTTAACTCACCTAATTAATCCAATTAAGGGAATTGATTGGATAATCAGTGGGGTTGGATTGAATGATTAGTGGGATTGGAGTAATAGGTGGAATTAGGAAATTAGATCGAGTGATCAGTGGACATTATTTGTTCAATCAAATTTGTGTGAGTATGATTAATTAATTAATCTCAAGAGGAACGTGCAAGATTTATTTGATTTAATAAATAAAATTTTATTTATTAATAGACTATGTTGAGTGAATTTTGGGAAATCAAATAATTGATTTAATTATTTAATTTGGAAGAAGGAAAGTAGAATAATTAAATAATTAATGATAACTATCTAATTAAATTAGAAGAATAAGTAATGTTATAGATATAATTAAAAAATCAATGTTTATTTAATTAATTAGGAGGAATAAGGTTAAATCAGTGATGACATAGTGAATTAATTAAACAATTCAAGATTATTTAATTACTAGAGGAAAATAGGGTTAATGATGCAAATGATGTTAAAAATGGGATTAATGATGCAATTGAAGTGATATGATGTGAATAAGGGAAAAATACAATTCAGGATGTGTGGTATGCATTAAGCTAGTTTTACATGTCTACATTTTTCCCCTCTTTGACACAAAGTACTGGTTACATTGTTTCAAATAATTTGATGTTCAGATCAAGAAAGAAAAAAAATAATGTTGCTCCACTATGCCTTGGCAGTTAGTGGAAGGATGATAAGACTCTGGGTTGCCCCCTCGGGAGGCTGGCCAAAAAAATCACTTTTCGAGTCAGGCTCACGACAAGGTTTTGGAGTAGTTTTGATGTGTAGTGGATGAAAAATTAGACGTTAGGGGTCGCGTTTAAGGTTCAGGGTGATCTAGGGTGCTTAAAATTTAATCCAGGAGGGTTCCTAGGGGTAAAAATTAGGGTTTGGGGGGTTAAAATAGGAAATTAGGGTTCATTTAGCCTCATTTTCACTCTCAATCTTTCTAAATTCTAGCTTTCTGGTGATCCAATGTTATGATTGTTGATTCATGATGGATTGCATTCTAGGTGCCCCACATAGAGTAGACACAATTCATCAATTCCAACAGCTAGCTAGCACAGGGATTGTGGTATGTACACTTTCTATTTTCGCTTTTGTTATTTTATGATTTTGTAATTAATGCTCAAAGTAGAACTAAAATGATAGCGACAATTTAGGAAAAATACCCCTATTGATGTGATATGCATGTTATTGTACTAGGTTATTTTTTTGCTTTCGCTAAAACTCCACACTATCATAAAAACATGTCGCTATAGTAAAAAGTAAGGGCTATTGTTTGACCGCAATCATTGAAAACAACCGCACGGTTGAACAAGTTAGGAAGTTTTCTGCTATTATGAAAACCAACTGCTATCATTGTAGAACATACTCACTATCATAAAAGAGAGCCAATATCATAGTAAAATAGAGCCACTATTGTAAAATAGGGCTGCTATTGTCCTAAAAAGGCTCACTATTGTTAAAAATGAATGGTTTAACTAGTTTGTTTGTAAATTTAAGTTCTTGGTTTGAGTTTCTAGTAAAAATTTTACATTGTGGGTTGAATGTTTGTAGGTAGTTCTCAAACCATTGTATTCTATAGAGCGACAACTACGGCACTTGTTAGATTTCATTGCTAGCTTTCGAGAGCTCGAGAGGGACTTTTTGGATGCCATTGGTATTCGCTACATTTTTTTATATACCAGTGATCCGGGTTCATAGGGCCATGGTGACCACCTTGGTTGAGAGATGGAGGTTTGAGACCTCTTTGTTCCACTTTCCTATTGGAGAGTGTACCATCACTCTTGAGGATGTATCGAGGATCTTGAGGATCCCGATTCATGAGGAGCTGGTCACTTATGATGTCTAGAAGGGTACCTAGGCTATGTAGAGACTATTTGGGGTAGATCAACTATAGGTTTTTGATTCAGAGATCAACCTAACTCCATTCGTTGAAAGTTCTGATCTAATGTCAATGGTGTTGGCTGGACTGATTATTGGGCCACTGATGCCTGATCGTAGGGCAAGAGGATTTCTAGTTGGCTAGGGTATCTACACTTAGAAGATGATGGAACACATGATAGTATATGCTTGGGGACCATGTGTGTTAGCACATATTTACAGAGACATGCATGAGGCTTTCTACTATGGTAGTAGTAGTATTTTAGGGGGGATGAGTCTCCTTCATGTGTGGGTGTAGGAGAAGATATTAATTTCACTTCCTGATGGTATAGTTCAATGGGATCTTGATGATCCCTTTTCATACAGATATTCTGATTACTTGCACTATACTTGTCTTTGCAGACTATCATACTGGTGGGGGGTCTTTGATGATGTTACAAAGTTTATTTGGAGAGATTTTATAGCATACGAGGCTTGGGATGATGACCATGAGTAGTTGACCTATTGCAGGAAAACTCAGTGGTTGATAGAACAAGTTGACATCATTCTTGAGAGGTATTTTCCTAATAGAGTTTTGAGATAGTTCAACAAAAAATAGACTCGCCTTGTAGATGGATATCATGCCCATTTTGGATGCACGACTCGAGAGGTCAATGCATGGGGCCCAGAGTCAATTTAGGGGAAAAAATTATAGAGTTTAGAAGATTGACACCTATTAGATGGGGATGGGCAGTTGGTCCCCTAAATTCAAGGACTACCAAGGATTACATGTAGTGGTGGCTGATGGGCCCACCATCGACCATTATGATTGATAGCTCATGCTAGTGTTGAGATAATTAATTGATAGGTTTTAGAGGATGGATAGTGTTGTAGGGAGGAGGGGAGATAAATAGAGGCTATGGATTGCACATGAGCAGCTGTAGAGGGTTCAGGATGAACAAGGTGATGGTGATTAGTAGCAAGATGATTAGAAAGCACCACATGATTAGTTGCAGCAATAGGCACCACAAGAACCTCCCACATAGGGGGATATGGTAGGAAAGATTGCTCAAATTATAGTTGATAGAGATGCTAGAGCTACAAAGAGAGGTGTAGAGGAAACTTAGCAACATGCATTAGAGGTGTAGTTAGCCACTATTATAGCCGAGAGAGACCAGGACCGAGTAGAGTGGGATAGTCTAAGACAAGAGCAAGATTCAAAGAGACATTACCATTAGTGAGAGAGGCATACCTTGATCAAGGAGAGAACATACTATCAAAATCTCTATGAGGCTCAGGTACCTAGACCACCTAGACACCCCAGATTTGGAGTTTTGAGCATAATGATCAGTGCAAAGTCATCAGTGGAGTAGTTAGTTAGACATCCACATCAGTCTCCTCTTTAGCCACACTAGTCTCCTGCTCACAGCCATCACCAATCACAACATGATGGGGAGCAACCCCCTTCTAGGTAGGATGAATAGAGATCACCTCCTCGAGAGGACCAGTAGGGATGCTATTTCATGATCTTGATGTTTATGCTATATTTCCAAAAACTTGATATATTTTGTATATACATTCATCGGCCCATCTGAGGCCTCGTATATAGTTTTTATATTTGATATCACACATGATATTTGATGATGTACTGAAACTTTACATTTTGATTATATATATGAGATATACCATTTTTATGTGGCATATATGTGTTATGGGATGCTTATGGATGCTTATATGTATATGATATGCAATTTATGATTATATGCTCATATTTTTGTAATTTTTTGATGCTTTTATATGATATGGATATTGGATGATTTATACATGTATGCAATGGATAACGTTATGATGTAAGATGTTTTATTATATGATGGACATGATATGCACCGATGAGTTTGTGGATGCAAGATGCATGTGGTACTAATGACTTTGTGATGCAGGATTGAAATGCTAGTCATTAGACATGTTAGTATGTTAGATGATTGACCTCATTTATGAAAATCCATGGATTATGATTATGATAATATGCATTGATGAGATGATTGATGATATGATTGATTTTATACATTGATGATATGTGATTATATACATCAATGAGTTTTCTTTTTCTTTCATGGAGGACTAAGTAATTTTTAGAAATCCTTATTGATGTAGCAAATAGAAATGATGCACTAGGGTATTAATGACCCAAGTGGCTTTGTATCTATTGTGTGGACTTTAACTCTATAAATAAGGAGTATTCTTGCTCATACTAGACATAAAAAAACCTTGTTAGAATGTATGGGTGAGAATTTTTAACACATTTCGTAGTAGTTACATAAAAATCTGTGAGGAAGGAGACATTCCTCGGAGGCCTCGGGGATTTTGGGAAAATCCGGTCCATGCGGATTTTTGCGAAGACCAAAAATCCCTGAACAACAGTGTTCAGCCGGAGCTTGAGTGATCAAGGAAAATATGGATTCAGTGGAAAATCCCGAACTCAGGAGAAAACCCGAATTCTGACTAAGGTAGAACCAGAATTAGAACAAACAAAACAAAAGATAAACAATGGAGAAACAAAATAACCCCAAAAACAAAGCAAATAACAAAGGCAAAGAAATCAAAAGAGAAGGGGGACCCACTTTGATCCAGATCAAAGTGGGGTGGTTATGCAAGGCATAACAATACCAAGGTGATTTAGGACAAATAACATCACATACAATTTTAGATTCTGAGATATTAAATAATGGTTGAAAGGTATAAAATTATCCTTGATTATGATTTAGGACATAGAACAACATTCTTTTACACTTCTCATCCAAGGAAACCCTAGAGATTTGAGTCCAAGGATGAAGTAGGGGAAAGAGATCTTGCAATAGGGTGTCCTAGGGTATGATTAAGAACTAAAGAGGGGGTTCACCACCAAGCTAGGGCTTAGAAAGACAAGATATGCAAATGACATGCAAAACATAACTAGATGACCTAGAGAATGAAACTAAAATATAGAATGACAATCTAAGAATGAATAGAGGTGCACCTAGAGGAAAGATGTGACCAAAATAAGCTCCAAAACCTCAAAATCCTGACTCTCAATGCTCACTGGGACTCATACGCTAGTTGTGGCATATGGATCCTAGGTGGGTCCTAAAGAGCTGAAAATTTTGAATTTGGAGTTGTGGACTGAGAGGAACAAAACCCAGAAACTGTTCCTTGAAACCCTAACTGGGACTCGTACGCCCAGACTATTGTGAAGTGTCCCATTTTGTTGCAAAGTGTCCTAGGAGAAAAATATTGAACTAAAATTTTTCAATCCCCTGAGGATGGATCAAATAAGCACTTTCCCACTAATTTCATGCAAATTGGATTGATATTTTTCCCTAGATTTGGGTTTTCGTGAATCTTGACAACTTTTCATGACAAATTTGACAACATTTGCAACTTTGTCATTTTGGTACTTTTGAAGGCTTCAAATCCACTTTTCTTCAATCTATAAACCTGTAATCACACATTAAAGGGAGGAAAACTTGTTGATTGCTAGGAAATGGGGGTTTTCCTTGGTTGAATCCCTTTTAGGTAATTAAACCAAATGATAAAATAATGAAATAGAAGCATGAAATATGAAATATGAATGATGATACCTTGAATGATGTCTTGAGATGTAATGCAAAAATATAACATGAAGTGGCCACATATAATGTAGATATTGATCTTGAATTGGATATGAAACAATGCTTGACTTGGATCTTGGATGCTACATCACATCACTAGCTCAACAACATGCTTGATGCTTAATGATCATGACTTGATGATGGATCTTGAATTTCTGTAACAATTGATGAAGAATTCTTCCCTTGCATTCCTTAGAAATTCTCTTGTAAACTATATGGACACTCTTGTGAATTATTGTAATCATAAAATTGTTATTAGGAATGCTCTCCTGAAAACATTAGGAAAAAATGAGTGAAACAACCTTGTATTTATACTTGTTTATGGAAAATTTCTCAAAATTACAACACTACAAGATGACATCAAATTTAGGAAGATAAAATCCCACCAATAATTTTTATTAAATGGGCCACACAGGACTCATACATCAAAGTTGTGTATGAGTCCCATTAGGCTTAACTATGGGACACATTTTTAAAAAATACTTAGAATGATGTAAAATCAGGATCGAGGCTTCGAAATTCAGGTGGGACTCATACGCCCAAAGTGGCATATGAGTCCCAGATCACTAAATCTAGGCCACACAACCTAAAAACACTTGAATTATGATCGAAAGTTGGTTTATGTTGGTATTATCCTTGGAAAGATGCATTTAATAAGGCTTGTGGATGCAAAATAGGTCCAATTAAGGCACAAATAAGCCCAATTAGTAATGAAAACCATAGAATAGTGTGAAAGTGTGGTAGAAAACTTTAAAACAGCCTAAATAAGGCATAATTAAGTTCATTTAGTTTAGAAGGGCCCAAAAATTAATGTGAAGGTGTAAATATATACACTTTACAACATCAAATTAAAGCAAAATCAAGTCAATTTAGCTTAAAAAGGCCCTAAATCAAATGTGAGTGTGGAAAAAACATTGCAACACTTAGATCAAGGTGACATTAGTTCCATTTTAATGTTAATCATTCCCAAATTAAGTGTGAAAATGTAGAGGGATACTTTTTCCATTGCCACACTAGTATAAGCAACTATTCCACTAGGAATTTGTATCTAGGAATGTTCTCGGGTATGTCAAGGAGTGAACCAATAGTGGCCATAACATCGGCTTCTTTATTGTTAAACCTTGGGATCTATTCAAAGATGATGACCAAAAAGTATTGCTTGAAGCTGTCAACCATTCTCTTGTATGACATGAGCTTTTCATTTTTAGTTCATTATTCACTCTTGACCTACCTTATGACCAGTTGGGAGTCACCATAGACTTGTATTTCTTTGATCTTCCATTCCACAACCATTTTCAGCCTAGTGATCAGTGTTTCATATTTATCTATATTGTTTGTACAAGAGAAGGAAATCCTATATGCATTGGGTATACTATCTCCTTGTGGTGTAAGAAATAGGATACCGGCCCTTGAACTATGCAGAGTATGGGATTTGTTGAAGTATAAGGTCCAACGTGTTGATTGAGTTGTTAGTAGAATGTTCTCATCTAGAAACTCTGCTGTGAGTGGTTGATGATCTTCAATAGGTTATTCTGCTAACTAATCTTCTATGACTTGTCCTTTGATGGTTTTCTTGTCAACATATTCTATGTTGAATTTGTTAAGTATCATGACCCATTTAGTGATTCCTCCTGTAAGAGCTGATTTTCCAAGAGATATTTCAAGAGATCTAATTTATATATTAGCTTGATTTTTTCTATTTAACATGTAATGTCTAAGATTTTATGCTATGAAGATAACCGATAGACATGCTTGTTCAATGGGTGTATAATTTAATTCATAGCCAACCAGGGTATGATTGATGTAGTAAATTACTCTTTCTTTGTTCTATTCATCAAGTTGTGTCAATAGATCTCCCAGAGCTATAGTTGTGGATACATATAAAATCATTGATTTATCTTGAATTAGAGGCATCAATATCAAGGGAGTGAGAAAATAGTCTTTCACCTGTTGAAAAGATTGATCACACCTTTTGTCCCATTTGAATGCTACATATTTATGGAGAAAGTGCGTGAATGAATGAAATTTATCTGCTAATTATGAAATAAACCTTCAAATAGACTGAAGCTTTCCTTGTAAACTAGATAGCTATTCCAATATTCTTGGGGGAGGCATTTCTATGATAGACTTGACCTTAGCGGGATCCACCTTGATACCTCTTCTAGATACAATGTAGCCCAAAAATTTCCCAGATGTTACGTTGAACACACATTTCTTTTGATTTAGATGTAAGTTATACCCCTCTAGTCTATTAAATATCCTAGCTAAGTTAGTCAGGTGTTTTCTTTTGATTAATTTAGCCAAAAAATCATCTACATAGTCCTCCATGGTGATGTGAAATATGTCATGGAATATAGTAGTCATTGCTTGTTGATATGTAGCTCCTATGTTCTTCAAGCAGAATGGTATTACATTCCATCAAAAAGTTCCCCAAGCATAGGTAAAAGCTATTTTGTGTTGATCTTTAGGGGCTATCTTTATCTGGTTGTACTTGGAAAAACCATCCATTAATGAAAGCATTTCATGGCCAACAATTAGATCCACTATTATATTGATGTTAGGAAGGGGGAAGTCATCCTTAGGGCATTCCTTGTTAAGATATCTAAAGTTTGTACAGATCTGTATGCCCCTAGTGGGTTTTGACATTGGTACGAGGTTGGATACCCACTCAGGATAATCTATGGGTTTGATGAATCCAACATCAAGTAGTTTCTAAAGATCCACCTTGACTAATAGTGCTATTTGTGGGTACATCTTGTGAAGCTTTTGTTTAACCGGTTTCATTGTAGGAAATACTATGTGATGATGCACCACTAAAGTTGGATCCAACCTAGGCATATCTACATATGTCTAGTTGAAGTTGATCTTACGTTCATTGATGAATGCCGAGAAGTTGGCTCTTTCCTCAGGATCTAAGGAAGCTACATGATACATTACCTTATGTGCCTCTGTTGTTCCAACATTGATAGATTCAAAACCCTCAACCAAAACTGCTAATTGTTCCTGATACTCTGTGATGGGGAGATTGAATCCTCCATCTTTGGGTGCCTTGGAGAGGTTTTCACCCTCAAATATGTCCTTTATCTTTCCTTTTTCATGATTCGATAGAGCCACATTGTGGTTTTTCCTAGGGGATCTTATTTTGATTTTTATATTTTTCATTTCAATTTTGCAACTAGGGGATGCAATCTCCCCTCCAAAGTAGGCTCCTTGCTCAAGTTCTATGATAAAAATAGCCTCATGATCTCCTTGTGGTATACCATTTTGAAATCCCATGAACTCAATGATAACTTCTATGTTCTAGAATTGGTCCATAATAGGTACGTGATGTTGTTGATCCCAATCGATCAACTATAGGTGAAATAAGGGTAGGTTATCATTTTTATCAATAAAGCCTATGGAGGATGTGGAAAGGATAAGGATAGTGGAGTTATCAAGGTCCTATAGGGTATCTAGGTCATAGTCACTAGAGGCATAAGAATCCCATTCCCATTTATTGGATTCTATTTCAGTGTGGTAGTCATCCGATGTCTCAATGATGGTAGAAGGAGCTATTCCTAACAAGAGGTAATTTCAATGCTTGGGGTAACCACGTCTATCAAACTATAGCCTAGTACTAGATTATACTTGCATTTTTCTATTATAAAGGGTTCTCTCATACCTTGTTTGTGTAGACCAAGGCCACCTTTTCCCATGTATCCCATATTTCTTTCCAGTTGATAACCTTTATTGTTAGGATCCACAAGAATGGGATTTAGTTGTTTCTGTTCCTCTTGTTGTTATTCTTTGTAGAGCCACAATGAGAGGTCCTCTTTGAACACCACTTATCCTTCATGTCTCCCCACTTGGTGAAAATAGTAGGCTTGACTTCATAGGTGACAACTTGAATATGCTTTATTTCCTTTGGTTTCCCATAAGATTTTTGTGATGGGAGAAGCTCCCCAATGTAGAAGGATTGTTTAAAATGGTATTCTCCATAATGCTTGTCAAGTACCTAGATCTTAAGGTTAGATTTTTGGTGGATTGGTTGATATAGATGGATTTGAGGATGAAGCAAGTGATGTTGGATTGACATAGGAAATTGAGTGGAAGGATATGTCATTACTAGGTATTTGAAGAAGTGTTTTATATTTCTCCTCCAGGTTCGTGCAGAAATGGAAGGGTTCAAGATTGACATATATTGTAACTTCCTTATCATTGTAAGGAGATTTTAAGCATTGATGGAAGGTTGAAGGGACTTCTTGCATCACATGGATCCATGGAAATCCCAAGAGAAGGTTATAGGGTAACTCAAGATCCAGTACCTAACAAGTAATTTATGCTATTGCTGGCCCCACTTGAATTGGAAGTCTAATTGTGCCCTTAGAATTTCTTTCCATATCATCATAGGCCCTTATGGTGATAGTTCTACTTTTGTCGATCACATCATCAAAATATCCCAATAGCTTTACTAGTTTCAAGGTACAAATGTTTAAGCCTGCACCTCCTTCTATTAGGACTCTTTTGATCTTGTGTTTATGGATGCAAACCTCGAGATATAGAGCTTGATTATGAAATGATCTCTGGGGAAGGTATTTTTCAGAAAAGACCAAGTGATGGAGGGAATTTATGGAAGGTATTTTTTAGAAAAGAACAAGTGATGGAGGGAAGTTATGGTACCAATGATAGCTTGAAACTGATCGGTGATAATATTGTTAGGCATTGAATATTCAATGAGAGCTTTCTCCAGGATCTCTTTATGTGTGGGTGATAACTTTAGAAGCTCAAGGATAGAGATTAGTGTTGGAGTTTTCATTAATTGATCAACAATATTGTATTCATTTGAATGCTTAATTATGGATTTTCCTTGAGGTGGAGCTCCTTGGATCATGACTTTCCCTCTTCTTGTAGTGACATTACACTTAGGGTTTTTTCCCAGTATGGTTATGACATTAATATTGTGATTATCTTTACAAATGATTTGTACGAATTCATAGTAGGTGAAGTTAACTTTTTGATAATCTTGTCCCTTACCTAAGTTGTTGTTTCCTCTAGACTAATCAAGGATTGGATCCTTGTAGATTCCCATGTCTCTATTTCTAGAGGGCCCAGGATGATGTTCAATGTTGACCTCTCTTTTTTATATCAAGTGTTGTACAATATTTTTAAGCCTCATGTAGTTTTTTGTCATGTGGCCCTTGATTTTGTGGAATTTGCACTGATCATTCTCATTGTACCAAGGGGGTTTAAAGTTGGGTTCATTATAGGTTGTTCTATCAGGAATCTTGATAAGGTTTGTTTGAATGAGTTTACGCATAATCACCTCAAGAGGTTCTCCCAATGGAGTGAACTTTCTTCTAGTTTGATTACTTTGCCTTGGTGACCCTCTTTGATTATCCTAACCTTGATTTGTTTGTTGGTTATTCTGTTGGTTATTTTGAGGATATGTAAGTTGGTTATTTTGCGTGTTGTTTTGAGGATAGTTTGTTTGAGATGCTTGGACATTATTTTGTGGATTGTTAGGAGGTTTTATGTTTCACATAAATTTGGCATCAACCATTCCATCATTTGTAAAAAAATTGTTCTTTGCCCATAGTTTAGGTTTGTCATTAGAACTAGAAGCTTGCTCCTTGGTGTTATAGAGTTTAATGATTCCCCTTGCTATGAGAGCTCTTTTGATGACTAACCCCTTTTCAATAATTTCTTCAAAATTGCTAAGACATAACATGGTGAGTTGATAGCTAATGTCCCCTTGAAGGTATGAAGCAAATAATTTCTCTTGATTCTATTTAATCTTGTATAGGTCAAGGACTGTTATATATTGCTCTATGTTATTGGAGAAGTGGTTAAAAAACTTGTTTGAAAACTCATCAAAGGTTTTGATATCAGGTGGTAGATGAGAGAACCACGCAATAAGTGCACCGTTGAGACTTTTTGGGAAAAGCCTCATTAAGTAGGAGTCATTTTTTTGTACATCCATGCAAGCTACCGATAATTCTTGTATGTGTTCTATTGGATCTCCTCTTCCCTTTTATTTGTCAAATTTGGGTATTTCAAAGTTCTTAGGGAAAGTTATCATAGATGTGGAACGGTCAAAGGGATATGGACATATGCCTTGTAGAGCATAGCTCTTCTTTAATTTTTCCAGTTGAATGTCTTATATCCTTCAGTTTAGGTTTTGGATTTGTAAGGTTAATTCATCACTTGGTGCATTTGTTTGATAAGGAGGGATATTATAACCTTGCTTTCCCACAATATTTTGTGCGTTATATTATGGGGTTTGTATATATGAGGGCCCTTGGGCCATGTTGTGAGTGTAGGATGATGGATTGGGTCCTTGGGGATAGATGTAAATGTGTTGTGATGTGTAAGTTTGAGGTTTTTGTTGAGGTGTGACATGTTGTTAAGGTGTGATGTTTTGTTATTGATGTGTGTAGGTTTGATATTGTGATGGAGGTTGTTGTGTACCAATGTTGTGTTGTGGGGGATTGGGTGCTTGATTTTGAAGATGTGTGTTTTGTGGTGGTTGGACATATGTTTGATGTTGGGTATTTGGGTATTCATGTTTTGTGGTGCTGGAACATACTTTTGATGTTGAGGATTTTGGGTCGATGATGATCCATATTGGTATAGCATGTTAGGATCATAGTATTGTTGTTGATGCATGTATTGAGTTTGATCTCTGACATTTCCTTGGTACATGCTTTGATCTTGTGGGTTAAATTGGTTTGTGGTGGTTGTTGATATATGGGTGGATTGTTTTGTTGATACATGTGCTATCCTTGAGGTGGGTTATTAGCATGTAGTTGTGGTTACAAAGGGTTTTTACCTTGTTGGCTCACTACATGTTGTGATCTTGGTGGAAGATTTCCCATGTTTTGCATATTAACATTAGAACCTTGTTGTTGGGTGTTCCAATATGTTTCATATATCTTGGGTCCCATTGTATTAGTTTCCATATTTTGTGGTGGCATGTTTTTACTTATCAATAGATTTGGATTTTCTTGAACATGTTGAGCTACCACAACTTGTTCAACTTGTGAGGGATGTTTATACAATGGATTATCCACATGTTATGGGAAATATTGATTGTTGATAGGTGCTTTTAAGAAAAAATATGGTATCTTGGGATCCACCTTTGGTTTAGGTATTTGTTTCACCACTGATTGGTCTCCCAAAGGAATGAGGGTAGGATCCTTAAGAGTTTCAACATTTAAATCTATAGGTAACTTGGCACCACTTTGTACTAGTTTGAGGAAATATGTGTTTGGATCTTTCCCAATCATTTTGTCCATTAGTTTTTGCATTTTTGTATCTTGAGCGTGCTCTAAACGTACTTCATTGATGAGTTCCTCATCACTATCATACTCCTCTATGATCATATCTATAGGATTAGGAGGTTGATTTTGTTGCCTAGAAAACATTTCTTGATGTTTAAGGCATACTTCCGCATCACTAGGTGGTGAATATGGTTGAGCTTTGAACATTGGTTTTCCATAAGGAATGAGAGTGTATTTGGATCATAACCCATGGTTGAGATTCCTAATTGGTAGTATTGGTGTTTGGTGCACTAGAGATAATTTTGTTGGCTTCCATTTTCCTTTTATGTTGGGATCTTGTTGTAGTGATAAATGAACTAAAAAGACCTTGGTGAGTTTCAGATGACAAATTATGGAAATGGGATGGTGTTTTTATTTGAGATTTTGTTTGGTGAAATGACATACAAAGGGGATGTGTGTAAAAATTTTGGACAAAGGATGTTGATTGTTTGTAATGGATTGATGTTGATGTTGGATAGTTGGAGAATCAAGTTTGATGTTGGATGATAAGATTTTTCTACTCAACCCTATGATGAGGAGATGGGCCAATTTTGGATGTTGTTTGATAAGTGACACTATGATGTTGGATGCTCAAACCCTAGGATAAGAGTATGAGTGGATGTTTGATGTTTTGATTTGATGCTAGTTTAGGACACAAGATGCACAAGACTTAGATTGATGTTTTGCTATGTCTTAGAGGATATGGCGAATTCTTTACTTCAACTAACTGTAAGGTTTTAAGTAAAGGTTGCAATAAAACAATAGACAAATGATGGTTTGACTTGTGTTTGATACATGTCCAAGAATAGGTTGATGTTTGATTGATGATGGTGATATGAAGGATGTTGATATTTTATGATGCAAGAATGATTTTGATGTTGTGTTCAAAAGGTGATAGTTACGAATCCTAGGTAAGCCAAGTTTGAAGTGTAGGATGGTGATGTTGGGTTGTGTAAAGATGAACGTACATGTCCAATGATGACCATGTTCTTTAGAAACTATGTAAGACATTAGGCCAATGTTTTGAAACCAATTTTGAATTTTTTTGAGATGTGCTAGAAAGGAGGATGATAGCGGTTTTTGTCTAGGATGATAGTGGAAAAAATTAGGACAATAGTGGTTCTGTTTAAGAACAATCGTGGTAATCAAAGAAATAGTGATCTCTATGTAATTTAGTGACTGGTGAAATAGATTTGACAATAGTGGTCTTTTTCCCAACATCGATAAGAATTTAGGATGACTGTGGTAATTTTAGAACAAAAGTGGTAAAACTAATAGTAGCGGCTCTGTTTTGATAGTGTTTAGTTTTATTTGATAGTTTTGAATAAGTTCGCCAATTTCAATGTTTGAGTTCTGATGTTTTTGAGATGTGTTTGATAGCAAGTGATGCATACAACAAACAAAAATATTGCAATGATTGAATCAATGGTAAAGGAGGATATTTCACGGTCTTCCTTCCATTAATATCCACTGGTATAACTCCAATAATATCAGTCAAAACACTCTAAGGAATAAAGGTACATTCTTCTTTGTAGGCTTACCTCACCCTCAAAGGAGTGATTTTAAATATGTCTCTATAGAGGGGTAAAGTAGGATACATCAAGGAAATGTACCATCTTGATACTCCTAGCTTTGTAAAATAGAATTAACTCTTAAGCCTTATGGCTCAACTATAGATCAGACATGGTAAGTAATTTCTAGGAACGATGCTATTCCCATGCGCTACTTTGAAGAGTGTTTCAGAAAGACTTGGATTGGTTTCTAGATACAAGGTGTGTAATGAAAACCATGAACACTAGAACATATGCATCAAATACATGAGACACTTAAGTCTCTAGCCTAGCCTTTGTAACACATTACATTCACATGAGGACTATTGGCATGTTATGGCATTCCCTCCTAGATTCATGTTACTTTCTTTTGATTTCACACACTTTAATATAGCCCACTGATAAATGTTCTTTTAGGGTCACTTATGAGTTCTTCATTGTGGGATATGTCTCATGGAAAAACCCTTATCTAATAAAGGGGATGACCAACAAAAAATGCAAAGAGCACAAAGTGTTTCTCTTCACCCAGGATCATCGAAAAGACACGATACACACTTGGCTTTCCAATCACGGAAGAAATGGTATTTTAAGCCCAAATGAGGTGTTATATGTAGCAATTCATGTTTTGAAATCACAAAATTCAAATATTAGAAACTTCAAACACTCATACAAATGCTGCAAGCTAATTTGATTGTCACAATTAGATTTTTAAGCCCAAATGAAATATCATAGATAGGAATTCACGTTTTTAAAAGCACCAAATTCAAATGTTTAAAACATCTATACAAATTCTACAATCTAATTTTTTTCCATCACAATTAGATTTTTAAGCCCAAATGAAATGTAATAGATAGCAATTCATGTTTCTAAAGCACCAAATTCAAATTTTAGAGACTTAAAAACATCTATAAAAATGCTTGAAAATAAAATGATCTTGAAGAAGGTTCTACAAGAAAATGTGTTAATAGTTTAAGCCTTTAAGAGTCTTGGACCATTCGTGAAACCTACGAGAAAATTATTAGTAGTTCAATAAAAAATATGTCATCACCCTACAAGAGCTACACCAACAAAGTTAGATAATCTCTCAAAACACAACAAACAACAATTAGTTATGGTTAGATAAAAACTGTGAATCCAAGAAAGATTACAAAACTGACATAGAACCAAAAAATAGTACGATAGCGGTCCTGTCACTTGCAATAGTTGCTCTCTAACTAGTACGATTTTGAATCTTTCAAAAAATAATAGGAGGAAAATGGTATGATAGTGGTTCTAAACATGACAATAGCGACTATGTAAATGCCAATAAGTAAAACACAATGAAAAACCTACAAAACAAAAAGAATAATAGTGACTAGTTTTAGCAATAGGGACCAATTTTTAGGATGACTGAGGATGAAAATAGTATTCTAGTGGCTCTGCTTTTAACGAAGTATTCTTTCCTACTACAAGATGAAAACTCTATGCACGTACTCTAAAAAAAAATAAGATGATCGCGACTTTGAAGTTTAAAGCAATAGCGGCCCAAAAATACAAGCAATAGAATTGCATACGGATTTTGTGGACTCCGCAAATAACTTGGCCGGGACAAAAAAGAAACCCTTTGTAAAACATGATAATGACTCCAAAACCTACAATCACATATAAACTTGATGGGAAACGTCAGAGCTAAGGACCCAGGTCCCACCGAAAGCATGCACAAAACGTGCAAGGGGAATCTATTGATCAGGATTAGTACTCACCGAAATCAAAATGAAAAGGATAAAACCCAACCTACTTCCATGCGAAAGGTATCAGCTATAGCTATGGAATTCAAAATGGCGACCAAGAGAAACATAATGACCTGCTACTTATATATTAACCCCATTTATCCTAAGGTCGGAGTATTCTGTTGATAATGTAAGTATGCCGATTTCTAACATAGCTCTATGATTTGCAGCTTGATAACAATGAGTAATGATTGAGCCCATGGGTGTCTGGCTCAATTCTCTCAAGAATCGTGACTCCATATGACCTTCTACAAACCCCCAGATTTGAATCATGAGAGGAAATGGAGGTCATTCTACAGACTCTCAAGCTCAAATGAACGATCAGGATGTAAGGATGAAAGATCAGGATCAATGGTTGAGGTCTATTGAGAGGAAATAGATTAATTAGTTAACTCACCTAATTAATCCAATTAAGGGAATTGATTGGATAATCAATGGGATTGGATTGAATGATTAGTGGGGTTGGAGTAATCCACGAAATTAGGAAATTAGATTGAGTGATTAGTGGACATGATTTATTGAATCAAATTTATGTGAGGATGATTAATTAATTAATATTGAGAGGAATGTGCAAGATGTATTTGATTTAATAAATAAAAGTTTATTTATTAGTAGACTATGTTGAGTGGATTTTGAGAAATCAAATAATTAATTTAATTAATTAATTTGAAAGAGGGAAAGTAGATTAATTAAATAATTAATGATAACTATTTAATTAATTTAGAAGAATAAGGTATGTTAGAGACATAATTAAATAATTAATTTTTATTTAATTAATTAGGAGGAATAAGTTTAATGATGAAAATGATGTTAAATACAATAATGATAATGAAAGTGATGCTGATAATTGAAAGCAACCTAATCTCGTGATGCATATGCGCTTAAAGCCTACTTTACTTCAAGCCATTTTTACGTGTCTACAACATAAATTAAAATAACTAAATGCCCGCTTCAACTAACCGGCGAGGGAATAAGTAAGCAACTACTGATGATATAATGAAATAATGAAATAATCTAAGATTATTTAATTATCAGAGGAAAAATAGGGCACGTACGTAATGCAACGGAAGGATAGCGATGCAAATTAATGGAAAAATGCTATTTAGGATGTGTGGTATGTGTTAAGCGATTTTTACATGTCTACACTAAGCACATGATCCTTCATAATAAAGAGATTTCTCATATTCTCAAATTGAGTAACACTTAGAATCAATTACTTATCACATTCACCCCTTCAAAAAGAAAATGGTCTCGGTTCTCGACTGGGGCAATTCACTGTGCTTTTCCAAAAAGGACCTTATGCATGGTGGGACCTGGAAGGACGGATCATAAAATCCAAAAAATATGTAAAAATACTACAATATACAAAACATCGTAGGAATCAACTTCAAAAGCCCAAAGCACTCAAATATCCCCGAAATTCTCCTGAAAACATTCCGCGAAAAACATTTGCAAATCGAATATATTCTAATAATCCATGATGTCTCCCTGCGGTTCACTGGTGGTAGGAAAGGAAACTACTGATGAGCCCTCGAGTCAGCCAGGGTCCGTCCCTAGGTCCACTTAGAACTGCTCAATATCCTACCTAAGTCTCATGGCTACATTAAGGTATTATTGGTCATGAATACAGTCAAACTATGATGTCTTTGCATTCGTCACATAGGTAAGGCCATCATCAATGAGCCCTCGAGGCATTGGGCTAGTCCCCTTAGGGTCCCTTATACTAAAAATTGCACCACAATCCAAATTACATAATGAAAAGTTATTCCTTTGGAAGATAACTGACATATTGGACACATACGAGGACATCTTACAAAGGATTGAGCTAAATAGGTTATGACACAACAGATAACACTACCTAAACTAGTCTTCACCTAGGATGATCCAAAAATCTACAAATGTTATCTATCCTATCAAACACCATTTGTCTTCTAGGATGCTACATTATCAAAACCAGATCGGGTGTCTTAAATGAAATAGGTGATTGACTTGTTTGGTTTAGTTTAGTCTTATCTTTTTTATCTAATTTATCTTATGGAATAATCCTAAGCTACACAATGATATCCACAAGTGATTAAGAGAAACAATGAGGGATGATGACAATTCTTTCTATTGATTTTTGTCTATGATTTGTCTTGATAACATATTGGGACAACTGAGGTCCTTATGTGATTGGTATTTCTATCTAGTTAATCAAAACATCCTATACAATTCAAAGGCCAATCTAATGCTTTCTCAAAATGGGGATGTTTCATTCTATGGAATTCTACATATTCCTAGCAAGTGTCTCTACTAATTAATCTGTAAATTCAGTGGACACTTTGGTCTAATACGCCCAAATATCCTCCCAAAATGGATACTCTTACTATCACCACATTTGTCTCAATCCTTTCGGTAAACCCTCCACCTGTCCATTAGTAATCTTCAGCATATGGTGCAACAAAAGCTACCTTCGTAAATCATGCTTTAGGCATGCATATGATCCCATTGTCTCCATGTCCTATACCAAATAATTTATGATGATACAAAACATGTAATCGGCTATAAGCCAAGTATTAATAATCATTATATCAATCCTAATTTGATAAATCGACGAGCCTTAAAAAAATTCTTCACTTTTATTAACTATATATTTTCTTCTACACTAAATAGATCTATATCAAGAAAACTCAAGTGGTCATTCTGGTGGACGTGACATACAAAAATATAAGGAGCTACATCATCCCCGATCTATAAACATGGAATATCATATTAACATGTGCGTATAATCATACTACAATTACATACCCATGCAAAAAAAGATATATACATTTCGTATATCATTTCCTGAAAACATCGGCCATCATCCATATGGAAATCTGCCATCACATATGAAATTAATAAACATGGGTTCTAAACATAAACCCAATTACTAGCATAAATATGAGTAAGAACTTCATTAATGTCATCATAAATTGAATTATTAAAAGAAATCTATACATCATAAGCCATATATATGTAAGTATTGGAATATATGCTGCGTGCAATCTGATCCATAAATCATAAATGACATCATATGCATCCATAAAACATATATATCATATATAAATGTGCATAAAAAATGACGCATCGTATAATCGCCTACAAAATGATGCATCTCATATATATATCCACAAAAATAACTGTCACAGTACAATAATTGAATATCAGTAAAAAAATGTGGAGCTCATAGGTTTAGTCCAAAAAAATAATAAGAATGAATATGTGGAATCAGGCCCACCTGTGCTTTCTTGATCCCTTGAAGGAGACAATATGTCCTATCCATGGCTTGATCTTGAGGCCCATGATATATCCATGTGTGAGTGTTGTGATGAATGGTAAGGATATGGTAGGGGTTGGGAGACACCCTCGCTACTCTAAAACCATCTAGAGTGTGTCCTGCTCTGAGACTTGCTTTGAATATCAACAAAACTAGGCTCCCTCTATTATGCAAGAACTACCCTCCTATGTAGGTCCCTATAGTACTACTCAGCTTGGTTGGAGTGACAAATATCCTAAGCTAGATATGCTATCCCACCATTGACTATGCCAATAAAATCTATAACACTTTGATTTTCCTGTTGTGCCTCGATCACATCCATGTCTTGCTCAACTATTAAATAAGCTACCTAGCCCTGCAAACCTTGAACCTATAAGGTCATTACCTGGAATTGCACCTATAGGGCTGCCACCTGTGGATCTACTACTCGATCCACCATATCCTCCTCTATGGATTTTATGATATGTACCTCCTCCAAAACCTCCTCCATCACCATCTCCTCTCTCTCCTCCTCCCCCTCTTGGTGAACCTCCTCCACATTGATATCCATGTCGATATCGATGTCAACCCTCAACTAATGCTCTCTCTGACCCTCCTCCTAGTAAGGAGGAGCATCCACCAGTACAAATCCAACCACATCTGGCCCTAATCTAACCTCCTCCTGATGAGGAGCATCATCTCCCTATCGACTACTAGCTCATCTCAGTGCTTAAGAAGGAAGTCCACCTCTATCTCCACCCCTACCTCTGTCTTCATCTCTACCTCTATCTCTAGCTCTACCCCTATCCTCCCTTTCACTTCTATCACCCCTTCCTCCACCTCCCCCATCATCCCCACCATCTCACCTACCTTTAACATCTCCTCTACCCCATTCTCTACCCAAAAATATGCCTCGCAGACCCCTACCCAATCTCTCAATTGGTGTAGGTTGATCAAGATCTATATAGGGGATGGGCCTATGCTTAGCCCACCACTTGTCATAATTTATTATAGTACCTCCATCGGTGACCTCTATAGGGGCACCCCATTGAACTACCTAGAGTGCATCTATCTCCTACTCTACTATCTCCACACTAACCATCGGTTCCCATTGAGTAATCACTCTAGAAGATCGAGCAAGCTCTACAAAACCAACATGAACCACCTATCGCTCCTCAAACTACCAACGAACCTAATATAGAAGGTAACTCTCAATATGGAATCGTGGCTGTCAGCAATAGGGAAAGTGCTCACCATTGTCCTCCCAAACTAGAAACTGTCGGTATGGTCTCCAAGTGAATGCATAAAGAATATCAATAACATGATGCCTGTAACTGACATCCCCAACCTGCACTTGTGTCATGATGCCTCCATACAAGTACACATAAGGAAGTCTAGCTACAAGTTGTCTCTAAAAAAATGGGTGCACAATAGTAATGTGCTCCCATACCCAGACCATGAGAATAGTGCCACAACTGATCGACTGTGCATCTGGATAGGCCACATCATGGAGCTGAAAGTATAGCATGGAAAGCATGCATTGGACCCAAGAATATATAGTACCACGAGACATCATGCCTATGAGCATCTCTCCCATCCAATAGGAACCCATGTCCTCAATGATCAGGTATCACAATACCAACAATCATGCTATAGGAAACAATGGCCATCCTCTCATATCTCTCAATCAATATGTCCCAATATATCTCATAATCCTCTACACCAAGCTCTACTATGCCCTCATGCTTGAAGGAATACTGAATGGTAACAAACCCATGTTGTGGACTGTACACCACACACTCCCCATGGATTGGAAGCCAAATAATCTACCATACATCCTCAAGTGTAATAGTGGAATATCTTATGGGTAAATGGAAATAACTAGTCTCTGAATGCCACCTCTAGGCAAGAGCTGTCAAAAGACCTCGGTTTGCTTGAATTTTGGGCATAAAAGTAACATGATACAAGCCTAGGGAATGAAGAGTATCCCTCTCCTAACTAGTCAAACTATCTCACAATCAAAAATAGGATGGTTGACTCTCTCAAGTACAAATAGGTGGATATCCCACCTATGATCGCAAGGAAAAAGCATCACGTCAATTGGAAATCCTAAAAAAATCTATTGGACTTAAATTCTAGAGAAAAATTTATCACAAACTAACACAATTTTCTAAACATTCAAATGCATCGCACTATTACACAAGTGCACCTACCAAGTGTTTGCGTTGTTCTGTCAAGCATGTGTGGCCTATAAAGTGGTTGCGTCACATAGCTAGGCATGTGTGATTTACAAATCAATTTCAACCTAATCTCAAATGGGTGCATCATACAAAGAAAATGCATGACACTCTTATTCATGTGTGTCACACAAATTCATATGCAACATACTTTCTTATGTATGTGGTGCACCATAGCATATGTAGTGCACAAAATAGTTGCGAGGTACCTAACATAGGTGGCTCTTATTTTTACATATGCATCACACCAAATACGTGCGGTGAACTGATCCACACATGCAGTAGACATGATTACAGTTGCAATGCACAAAATTGCACCACATTTTCTTGCTCATCTTTGAGCCCTAAAAAATACTAAAAAATGGAAAGATTATGAAGAAGGGAAAGGGTACATACTGCATCCCTTGAGCCCTTTGGCTACCCGAAGGTCCTAATTCAAAATCCATGATGTGCAATGACTAGAATGGGAGACATTTTGACATCAAATTCGTAGGAAAATCACACTCAGAGCTCTCAAAGACCTAAAAGAAAAATGCACAAGTGAGCTCATTTTCACCCCTTAGGGCCTATTTTTACCCTTCTAGGGTGGGATTTTTAACCCCCTTTTTATTGGGTGCATCAAATTTTGACTTCAAATGCTAATACAAATCCCCTAGAGGACCTAAAATAAAAATATTTTTCTACGAAGGTAATCAACACTACAAATTAAACATTTCAAAATTTGAAATTTTTTCTGAGGGACATTAGCTTATCCCATCATTACAGAGGCATTCTAGGGCATCTCTTGAACTGCAATTTTTAAAATTTCTTCAAAATAACACTATAAACACACATTATATCAAAGAGAGGAAAAATGTAGATACCCTAAATTGTCATGACCTGCAAACAACACTATTTGTCTTTCACCTTTCTTCCCCTAAATGATTAAATAGTACCTAGTTATTTGAATATGTCAATTTTCATATTCTGCTATTAATAAAGTAATTTAACATTATTTAATTAATTCATCCTCATTCACCATTTCAGACTAATTAAATAAATCATATTTATTTGATAAAGTCCTCATTTAACACTATTCTCTCAACTAATTAAATACATCATATTTATTTAATAAAGTGCTAATATTATTCTTCATGATTAATTAAATAAACATCAATTATTTAATCATGTCACTAACACCACTTATTCTTCTAATATTAATTGAATAGTTATCATTAATTATTTAATTAATCTACTTTCCCTCTTCTAAATTAAATAATTTAATTAATTATTTAATATTCACTCAACATGATCTATTAATGAATAAACTTCCATTTATTAAATCAATTTCATCTTTCACGTTCCTCTCAAGATTAAAATTTATTTTATTTATTTAATTAATTACCCCCTCAACATTGACTATTGAATCTATCTAGTTGACTATTCATTATATTTGGTTGACTAATCATCCAAATCAGTTGACTCCCACTCACTTCGAGTCTTCTAATCAATCAATGGAGTTAACAATTCAATCTATTCTATTGGAATACAACAATCTACTAAGAGGGGGGGTGAATCAGTAGATCTTCAAACTTAGCTTTTAAAACCTTTTGTGTAGACTACTTTCCATGACCATTAATGTGGAGATATTAAACATGTGATACAAAAATATAACCAAATACAACACATAACACATGATATATGTGAAAAACCCAGGATGGGAAAGAACACAGTGAGAAATGCTGCTAGGATCTATTGTCCTAATCTAACCTCACAATAAAATCCTCTGTTACAATGTTTAAGGGCACCAACCCTAAGGAGATACCAATCCCCTAGTTTTAGGCCAACCAACTCCAAGGAAGCACCAATTCCCTACACTGAGCAACAACTCAGTTATTTGATGAGACCAACCAATTAGAAACAGAATGACAAATATAAAGTGATTCAAATGAATCCAATTCTTTGTTACAAGTCTGATCTATAACTGTTCATACCTTGCTTGGCAACTTTGCAAGCATCCTTTCTTCTACTGTTGCTGCAATCTCAACAACACATCTTCCTTTCTTTGCACTCTCCTCTTTCTGCACTTTCTCTCTTCTTTCTCTCCTCCGCACTTAGAACATTCACAGTTCTATTTTGCTGCACTTACACCTCTACACCTTGAATGTTAACCCTTAATGATGTTCTTCATTTTTTTTGGGTTCTAATCATCCATCACTTGTGCATTCCCTCTGTCTGCTATGTTATATCCTTTCTTCACCCTATTACAGACTTCATTACCTCAACACTTACCAGCTCAACACATAGACAATTTTTTGATAGTCTTCTTTCTTCACCGACCTACCATTACTGCCTCGAGATCTCATTCATATCTTGATCAACTACAATCCTTTGTTAGGGTTTTCCACACTTGCTATCTTCAATAGCAAGCTATCAGTTCATGTCGAGCCTTGTACCATCATCCAACTCATCATGGAAACATCTGATAGGGTTTACTAGATATTATACTCAAATCCATACCTCTGCATCAAGCCACACACTCTCTATGTTGATTCATTGAATCAACTAAACATGAAAACCTGCAAGACCCTAAACCTAGAATGCATTAAATGTATCATCCTGACTATGTGGTATGATTCTGATCTCAATCACCACTATAATATGTGCCCCCGCTTTTCCGATCAAATCACCAATTAGCTGGTTGCTAGAGTAGGTAGGCTATTTAATTTATACTCCCAATACCTAATCTAAATCTAATTTTTGCTGGCTACATATCCATGTTGTTGAATGATTATCTTATTACCAATAAAATTGGTAGCTGAAGTGGTTCGACCAGTTGAATTCAATCATAGAGTTGGTTGTCAGTAGAAACCATCGTTTACATAGACTTAGCCATTTGAGATATTCATTTTTGAATTTGGGCAATCAATCTATTATATTCATGCCACGACTGACTCTCAATTAATCTCGACAAGTTTAAAACATGACATGGATCAGATTATTTTCCTTTAAACCTATGTTGTAGATCTTGTCTACCTTGTAACCATCATAGATCACTACTTGCTTTGGGCATCATCATTCATTTTTGCAATGTAAAGCACCTTAGCGATCACTGTTATATCTTAGCCTTATGATCTTCATCGTTCACCTTATCTCATCACGTATCACTAATTTACATTTTGGATCAACATCCATGCTTGTGATGTGAAGACACTCAATGACCACCATTAGATTGATCACCCTTTAGATCTGCATCGTCGATCATACATCGTGCATTGCTGTTACACATATGCCTTTATTTCTCCATCAGAGATGTGAATGAACATGGTGATCACCATTGGATCAATCACCATCCAATCTACATTATCCCCCACTATACCATAGGCTGAAAACATGGACCCACAAAATCTTAGTGGACTAGTAGACAATTGCCATTTGTCCACCTTGACGTCACCTTCCACTTCGTTCTTCTATTCATCACCCATCACAAGAACCATCTTATCACTTTGCTTCACAACAACAATGTGAAATGATTGAGCAATATGTCACCACATGTCAAAATCCTGATGTCCATCGCTCATCGTTGAAGCAAGTAAGCTTTGACTTCTATTACAACAATGTGAAGGAATTATGCGATGTAACTTTGTTCTGACATCTGTATGGACACGTCAACCTATCGAGTACCACCTTATTGGTATGTCGAAGGGACCAATCAACAAGTCACATCGATGTACATCTCTCTTCGATGAACCTTAGTGATGTAATTCTCCACTAACTTTTACCACCTATCATCCATTGCATAAATACTTTCTTCATTCAACTTCATAACTGTGATGTGAAGCAACCAAGTGATGCAATAGAGTTCTGCCACCTATACACTGTTGATGTCATCTTCCACTAGTTCTCGATTTCCATCACTCATCATGAAAACCATCCTATCGCTTTGCTTCACAACAATGATGTGAAGCGACCAAGCGATATGTTGCCATGTGTCTATTAGACCCACTACCAACTTCGTGCACTGTCTGATCAAAACCTTGTTTGATCTGCACCATTCCTCAGTCCCTCGTGAGGTATAGATGGGGTCTTACCATAGGTGCTACGAGCCAGTGGGAATCATCAAATCTTCTTGATCACAACCGTTGTTTAAACTCCATTGCACATCACTGAACTATAAGCTAGCTTCAAATAACTTTTCGTGATGTATTGGACCTTAGAGATAGCCATGAAATATGAAAACATTGAGCATGCACCATCCAATCTTGAAAAGGATACATAATCAATATTAACTAGAAGACTAGGTAATGGGGCTGGTCATAGAATGATCTTAATGACATAAGCTGTAACTTATGTGATCGATAATTTGTGATTGACAATCAACATCAAAATATAATTTTCTATTTGGGCACCATAGCTGCAACCCTAGGGTTTAACCAAAAAACCCTAATTCTGATTGAGAGGAAACACAAATCAATTTTGGGTCCATTATACATGCTCTTCATCACATTTATGAGAAGCTCTCTAAAAACCCATGTCAAATCTTGCCCCAAATTTGACTTCAAACACCTAGAATCCACTATTGCAGAAAGATAACAACATTTGTCAACTTTGCAACATTTTGAGTAACTTTTGTAATAAATGTAAAATATGCTCTTCTACACCATCAACCAACCACACACTTCCAGAACCAAATCCACATCTCTCATAGTCATCCTCTGTCATCATGTTAACAATCTTCCTTGCATGATTTCCCCTTTTGACATTAATGACACTTTTACATTAATGCTAATATCCTCCTTTATAGGATCAGTTCCATTACACTTCTGATCCCTCTTTTGACATCAATGACAACTATATTCCAACATATTCCTCATGCAACCGATTAAATAAAATAATGTAAGTAGTTGTAGTCAGTTAACTAGGCGATCAATTCCTCTCATTCATCCTCAACCCTTGATCTCAAATTAGCACCTATTTGTAAGGAAAGCAAGATGTGGAAACACCTTCCAAATGCCAATATTACAAGATAAATAATGTAGATGGCACTTTTAATTTCCAATTACAATTACAGTTCATTTAAGAAACACATACAAAGGAACAAATAGATAAACTTCACACACAAAATTGAACACTAGATTTTACGTGGGAAAACCCTTACAGGAGAAAAAGCCACACACCAAGTAAAGTCACTTTGTATTAAAATAAATAATAATTACATATAGAGTTCTAGAATTCACTCTAACATGTTAATTCACAACATAATACATTTCCCTGATCAACCTCATACACAGATTCTCAATACAGATTTTTTCTCTCACACTATTACAATGCTCATAAACATACAATGCATAACATTAACCAATTGACTAAACCCATCACAATACAAAGTGATTGAATATATATTATCATCAACTAGCCATGGCTGCTTCAGTTCTAGAAAACTAACCATTTCAATTGTATCGACATCAACTTCCATTCAATTTCTAAATCAACTATTGACAGTTAGTAACCAACCATCACTTTCCAACCTAGCAATAGTTGGGTCCACCATGACATGTGTCTGATGCCCACACACCTTGTGGGATTCACTCGAGACCCACCACAAGAGGCATGGGTTTAGCGAGTGTTGTTAGATTTAATTTAATCCAATTGTTGATCCAACCGATAGATGTCAACCACTCAA
Source organism: Sequoia sempervirens (assembly GCA_007258455.2). Lineage (NCBI taxonomy): Eukaryota > Viridiplantae > Streptophyta > Pinopsida > Cupressales > Cupressaceae > Sequoia > Sequoia sempervirens. Next base: position 934 of record VDFB02148507.1, on the reverse strand, counting down.
TAATTATGCACACTCCACAAATGTCTGTTGGTCTTCATCACATAGGAGCACAGAGTGAATGAGCATCATTTGATTAGATCTTATCTTGACCATTGATCAACATCATATTATATCACACTGCTATGGTGCGGGCCCACTAAGACACACGTACACTGCTTGTGTAATTCTAGAGAATCAAGATGGGAATCTATAATATTTGCAACAAGTCTCCCAGAAAAGACTTAAATATTTAGCCCCCAACATGATGTCATGTCATCACCCCTTAACAATCCCACACACCCTACAAAATTCTGTTGGGGCCCACCACAAGGGGCGTAGGGTTAGCGGTCGCCGTTGGATCAAGCACATCACAATTGTAGATTAGGATCACCTTTAACCAATACATTGTGGTCCCCACAACCATCATGGCATCCATGTCACTACTAACAAACCAATGCCTACACAGGATCACAATGTTGCTAACAAACAAAACTTCACAGCCTCTATTGGAGTTATGAAATTTAGAACCCTGCGACATAGGTTCCAAATTTAGGATTTTTAGCGATCCTGCAACATAAATGGTAAAAATGAAGTTAAACGCCAAGCTCAATAGTTCCAAGCCAACAAGATGAGGAACATTTTCTAACATGCTTCCACTTGATGAAGACTTATTAGCTTCTTTCAAACCCAAAGTTATTTAAAAGTAATAGGCCCCAAGGCCCATCAAACTAGCACACCACCTATACTTGTCTGTGCTCATAGGCTTTGTCAATGCATCAATGAAATTCTCCAGAGTATCCACGTTTTCAAGATTAACCTTTCCATCCTCTACCATATCACAAATGAAATGATACTATACATCGATATGCTTCATCCTGGCATGGAAAGTAGAATTTTCCACCAAACAAATAACACTTTGACTATCATAGCAAGTCATAATATGCCTTGCATTAAA